>JAQFYM010001000.1:0-42715 GCA_034694785.1 Agrenia bidenticulata
ACCAGCGTCCGGCACCCACCCATCTCCACAGGATTAGCATTTAACTAGAAATTATAATTTCAGAGTCAGCAGTTAATTGCACTAATAGGGCTACCAAAAACTGTTAAGTTTAGAAAACAAATTCTGTGCCAGTTTTTAGTAATCTTAAAAACAAGCTGAAACCAATATTTTTTTCATTAAATCAATGTCAGATTTTGTAAATCAAAAAAAATTACAAAAAATTTAAAAGTGTAGGGAAATCTGATATTTTCAATAGTAATTGCAATAATACGGCTACCAAAAAATGGAAAATTTCGAAAACAAATCCTGTGCCAGTTTTAAGTAATTTTAAAATGAAAGCTGGAAATTTTTTTTTGTGTTCCAATTAAATAAAAATATTAATATTAAGCGCAATAATAGAGCTATCAGAAAATCAACTATTCCAAAAAATCGGTGCTGTAAATTTTGAGTAATCTTAAAAATAGGCTGAAAAAAATTTCTTTTTTCATTAAATAAATGTCAGATTTTATAAATCAAAAAAAATTAACAAAAAATTTAAAAGTGTAGTGAAATCTGATATTGTCAAAAGTAATTGCACTAATAGGGCTACCAAAAACTGTTAAGTTTAGAAAACAAATCCTGTGCCAGTTTTTAGTAATCTTAAAAACAAGCTGAAACATATTTTTTTCATTAAATGAATGTCATATTTTGTAAATATAAAACAATTACAAAAAATTTAAAAGTGTAGGGAAATCTGATATTGTCAATAGTAATTACACTAATAGGGCTACAAAAACTTTGAAGTTTAGAAAACAAATCCTGTGCCAGTTTTGAGTAATCTTAAAAGAAAGCTGGGGAAAAATTATTTGTAACTCTCAAGCTTTGAATTCAACTTATCTAAAGAAGAAAGTATAATTTTATTATCAGTTTAAAAAGCTGATGGAAATATTTCTTCTTCTTACTATTTTTTTAAGATAAATCCGATGCATTAGATCACATCGTTTTGCATGCATAAAATAACAGCAAAAGCAATAGTATCATTCTATCATTTAGGTAAATCTGCAGATGACAATTAATTTTAGTACAGTTTTATTCATCTTTCATACATTTGTACACATCTACATATGTAGTGTTTGACCAGAGGCATTTTTTTAAATCCAATTACAGTAAAGATTAGGGAATAATCCTTGTAAATATCTTCATTACCCTTTTGAAGGAGGCATCAGGCATAGATCGAAGTTCTATCGCAGAAATATCACGCAAAATGTAACTGACTTTCTGTCAAAATCAGTCAGTTGCCACGTTGCCAGTACTGTCAGTTCAATCAAGGTTAAACTACTAAAGATCAAAAATGGTTCAAAAGCGGTAAGAGTTTCTAAGGTTATCCACATTTCTTCATAATAGCATTTTAAAATGAACACAAGGGACTTCTTCAAGAGAAAGATATTTATAAACTATAAAATCTCGAGGGATTCACCTAAAGTAGTACTCACGCAGTACCCGATTAGACCGTTATAAATTCGAAAAACCATAATGAAATTCTAAATTTAATTACCAATTTCCTCTGTCGACGGCTCCTTCGACTAGCAACATAAGATCATTTGAAAAGCTTTGAGGATGGCAGAAAATCCAACAATCCCGCAGGAACTGTCACCGAAAGAAAATTCGGAAGTCCTCGCCACAATCGCCAATGCCACTGAACCGTCCCAGAGCCCTCCTCCAGTGGCTCCAGTCCCAATGCCAACAGTACCGGCCGCACTACCGACAGGAAATTCGGAGGAAGCAGCAAAGAAGTTGGAAGAATTTCTGAATAAATCTTCACGTTTAGATCCTCCCGATTTGTTCCAATCGATATGGGCCAAAGTGACTTCAACGCCGGTTGGACCCTACAGGGACGCTAATCCCAACAACGTAACCAACTCATATTACATAGCAGGACAGTCACCAGTTAGATATGATCCACTACCATCAGGAGAACTTGCTGCAAGTTATCGAGCCGTTCCAAGAGAACTTACCAGAGGTCCTTTTTTAAATCCACCTACAATAAAGATTAGGGAATAATCCTTGTATGTAAATATCTTTATTGCCCTTTTGAAGGAGGCATCGAAGTTCTATCGCAGAAATATCACGCTGTACCCGATATACCATTTGAGAGACGAAAATTGCCAATCTTACCACCAATGACTCCAAGTCCTATAAGATCGACAGAACCTCCTGCTCAAAGGATTCCTCGTCAAATATGGGACCGGGCCACTTCGACTCCAATAAGGCCTTATTTTGACGTTTGGGAGGGCAACGATACCCAAAACTCGGTAGACTTAGCCACAGGCGCCTTTCCACACAATTACACAATCGACCCTAACACGTTAAACAAACCGATGGACCAAGCGTTCCATCTTGATCTAACATTTAGTGACCCTCAGCCTGAGCCTCAAAGAAATCAGATCCAGCAGTCACCTCAAAGAATACCTGCCCAAATTGTAAGGCGGCCGCCGTCGCCGTATCCTAAATTGATGCCAGTACATGAACAAGTCCCTCAACAATTTCTACAGAGAGCTCAGTCACCTGTCCAAACTCTCCAAACTTCAGTTGGGGCGGTTGGGGGCCAATTCCCCATGCAAACGCCGATTAGAATGCAGTCGCCAGCTTTTAATTCACCACAGCGAGGTCAAGTGCCATTTCAAACCTCGGGTGGGCCGTATCAAAGTTTAGGAGGTCAATTTGAGGCTGCGGATAATTTTAATTTTAGTCAAGCAGAGAACATACCATTTGTAGGAATGGAACCCAAAGGGCAAGACCGAGCTAATAGATATTGTCCTATATCTCCCCTTCCGATGTTGCCCAAAACTGATAACCCCATTATCTTAGAAGCTTTGAATAGGACAATGATTAATCGTACTTGCGATATGACGAGGAACACTTTCCAACCCGGACAAGTTCAAACGCCAGTGTCGGTCAGAAGGAACGAGACCGGTTTTAACAATACATACAATCTAGGCAACAATGTGGTACCTAACAATACGTACAATCTGGACAACAATGCAGGTCTTAATAATACCTACAATTTAGGCAATAATGTAGGACTTAACAATACGTACAAGCTCGTCAACAATACGGGACTCAATGATACGTACAATCTGGCCAACAATGCGGGGCTTAACGATACGTACAATATGGGGAACAATGTGGGGCTTAACAATACGTTCAACCTTCCGGCAAACTCTACACAAAACAGGGGGGCATATCCACCGTCTTCGGCCATTCCAAATAATGCTCTCAATAACACGTTCAACGTTCCATTCGATTCTAGTTACAACGCAGGGGTATCACCCGGTTCGGGGGCAAGGAATAGAGCTGGAACCAACGTCTTACAACCTCTGAACAGAAACGATACCTACAACCTTCCAATTGACTCTAATCCTTACAATAGAGGCAATCCTGTTTCTTATGTTCCAAGAAATGGTGCAACTCCTCAAGCTTTGAATAAGAACATTCTTAACGAGACGTTTGATACAATGAGGCAGCAACCTCCAATAAGCCCCAAGCTATCCCCTCCATTTTCTACGAGAGGACCAAGAGGGCCACAACTAGCGAGTACTCCACTAAATAGTCCAGCATTTCTGGAAGATTCCAACTGGGATACGAAATTACCAAGTCCAATACCTCCTGCACAAAATACCGGTTCACCATCGTCGGCCAATAATTATTCGTCGTTGCCGGATGTGTCAGCATTGATGAAACAAATAATAGAAAGAGGCGAAAGAGCCGATCCTTTGGGGCCTAGCAGAATCATCCATCCCCCACCCACGCAGCACTACATTGAGGGTGAAACTTACATGAACGATTTCTTGGACAAGCTCAATTCCTACTGCAAGGAAATTCTTTTACAATTTGAAGACCAAATGGCAGTGGAGCTTCCACGGATTGTTCAGGAACAGGTAAATGCATTGTATTTACATAGTTGTATTTTATATTACAAGTTTTTAGGTTTTCATACCTGCTTTGCTGGCATAACATAATAATGGGGTTCTCCAGTAGTAACTAATTAGTCATATTCTTATTTTAAGATTAACCAAATCAAATTAGTCAAATCTCTAATTGTATAGAAATAAAAGGTGATTATATATATGTGTGTAGGTGAACAAAACTGTGGATAAGATGGCCAGCCGTGAGGTTCTGAAAGGTGTGTTGGATGTAATACTCCCCCATACGTTCACAACGGCATTGGAAGAAATATCCGATAACAAGGTCTATAATACGATTAAAAAAACGCTTGGGATTAAAGCCCTCAACATGGTATTCCCCCTCATGGCCAAAGGGCAATTGGCATGTAGCAAGGGTTGCTTTTGCCCAAAAGACCAAACGGTTCCGACTAAAACCTCCATAGGAACTTCTCCTTGTGGAGACAACGCTAAATTCGAGTGCGATCCTTGTGCCGAATTTGGATTTCCGGGGCTGAGAACTCGGAGTCGCCAACGACCAATGCCTCCTATACGTGGTGAATCTTATCTACTGGGAGACATTTGTGGGGGCAATAACCGAAACCCGAAGTCACGGCGTGGAGTTGGCAGAGATTATTCGGAAGATGACAGCGACGATGAAACGGACAGTTGTCCATGTTTACAGAATCGGTAATCAAGTTCGCACTAATCATTCA
Organism: Agrenia bidenticulata; assembly: GCA_034694785.1. Lineage (NCBI taxonomy): Eukaryota > Metazoa > Arthropoda > Collembola > Entomobryomorpha > Isotomidae > Agrenia > Agrenia bidenticulata. Next base: position 4,637 of record JAQFYM010001000.1, read on the forward strand.
AATTGTTGAAACTTCAAAATCAGACGAAGAGACGAAATAAATCTAAATTTCTTGTATCTGCAATGTTCATTATTGATCGATAGTATGTAATTTCATATAAAGATATATTAAATGCCTATTCCAGTATGATTCTCGTACAATACTAAAATTAAAAGATTCAAAAAAACTTAAACTAAAAAGACTTCTAAGTTGAGTCGCTCTTAAAAGTATAAAAACAAGTTTTCATTAGTCTTGCATGGCTTTTGCCTCAATAGGCCTCGTTAATAAGGACAAGAAACATATTTGGGTTTGACTACTCCACCGAAAAATTTGTGTTTACTTTCGTTCTCTTGTAGTATTTTGAATAATAACGTTTTTCAACAAAAATCTAAATTACAGCGGTCCGCTCACTCTAAGTATCGACAAAGGCGTTTATGACCTTTATCTCATGAACCGTACGACCTAAGGTCACGGGACTAAGAAATTCATGACCGTGATGAAATTCCCTTTTCTTAGAGTACCAACATATCAGTCAGGTCGGTCTCGTACAATACTAAAATCAAAAGATTCAAAAAGATTCAAAATTTAGATTCCGTATAGATCCCGAAATAACTAACAATACGTTGTATCTAAAGGCAACAAAATATCGATTATTGACTGTTTCTGAGAGAGTTGTTCTTGAGAATGCCATTAGCCATAAATATCTATAATCCAATTAACCCTTAAATTTAAGTAAGAAATATTCACGTTAATCATGGCTGACGAGGTTGATCCAAATGTAACCCCCCCTACGCCCGACAGACCATTCGTTCCGGACATCCCAATGGCAATCTTCAGACTGCCAGAAGAATTACCTCCTACAACAGACTCCCCAGTGCCGGAAGTGCCGGTGGCTCCGATGGATAACAGAGAAGCATTGAAAAAGCTTGAAGAACTGTTGAGTAAGTGTGGACCACTGGACCCCAAAGTTTTACTCAAACCAATTCGGGAGCGAAAAGCTTCTACACCTTTGGGAAGGTCATATAATCCAGAGCAGTTTACATTTAATGCAACCCAATCTTACGTGGCTGCCGGTCAATCGCCCTATCAACAGCCGCAATATCAAAGGCAAATAATTCCGAATGGAACGTTCAATATGAGCCCCAGAAATCCGGCAATGAATGCATTAGGGCCAGTAAATCTATCTGATTTCCCTACTTCTGCTTTTGACCCTGTCGAACTCGTTTCTGGGTACAGACCTCCACAACTATACCCTGAAGAATTACCTGTCGATATTTCTTTTGGTAACGCTTTTTAAGATCGTACAGTATTACAGTTAGTTAATTTATCGTTATGAAGGGTTCATTTTGAAGGTATGATAGAGCTTGATTAATTAATTTTAATGCTGTTAACTGTAAATTTAGGAGACTCAAGGTATAAAAACGTGCCCAGTCTGCCGATGGAACAACGGCGATTGAATATACTTCCACCAATGACCCCAACTCCCCACAGGCCTGATACTTCAATGCGAAATTCCCCACAGAATGCAGCGCAGCTTACATTTAATAAAACCCAGCCTTACGCGCCTACGGGTCAGATGAACGGTACTGCAAACCTAGGGCCAGCTCCTGTGAACAGAACGTTCAATATGAGCCCCAGAAATCCGGCAATGAATGCCACTGTGACGCTTGGGCCTGTAAATCTTTCGGATTTCCCTGCTGCGGCTTTTGACCCCGTGGAACTCGTTTCTGGGTACAGACCTCCACAACTATTCCCAGAAGAATTGCCTGTGGATATTTCTTTTGGTAAAGCTTTTTAAGATCAGACAGTATGGCAGTCATGTATTATTCGTTCATTCATGGATCATTTTGAAGGTATGATAGAGCTTAATTAAGTAATTAATATGCTCTTAACTGTAAATTTAGGCGACTCGAGGTACAAAAATGAGCCCATTATGACGATGGAACAACGGAGATTGAATATACTTCCACCGATGACCCCAACTCCTGACAGACCTTCCCCACAGAATTCCGGTGGAGGTCAACCCAGTCCCCAAAGACAGATTTGGCTAAGGGAAAATTCTACTCCGATGGGAACTTTTCAAAATAATTATCAAGATTTATCCCAATCTTATTTCATTGCTGGACAAGAACCGCATAAATATCCTACCATGCGATCTCCAGCCTTGAATGATGCAAGGGCTAATCAAAATAGTCCAAGACTTCCGGTCATTGAAAACCAAATGGTCCCTGAAACTCGACGAAAAGGAGCTTCGCCTCAGAAAATGGACGAATACTTGCCGATTCTGGACTCCTATACGAAAGAAATCCTCAAGGAATTTCAGAAGACTATTGCCAAAGATCTTAAGGATTCAGTTCAAGTCAAAGTGAACCAATTTTTGGACGAAAAGGTTACTCCTGAAATGCTGAAGGCCATTTTGGATGTGTTGCTCCCCCACTTATTCTCAAAAGCTTTGCAAGAAATAACGATGAGCACGGTGGATATTGTACTTAAGAGCGCTTTTGGTCCAAATGTCATCAAGAAAGTGTTTCCCCTCATGGCTAAAGGGCGTGTGGCGTGCAACAAGCCTTGTTTTTGTCGGGTTAATCTTTTGTTCCCTGATATGCCAGCAGGTACAAGGACTTTCGGAACTTCCCCTTGTAAAATTATTGGAGGCGAATGTGATACTTCTCGACAGAGACCAAGATCTAAAAGTACTAGACCACCTCGTCCTCCACGGAAGGATTATCCCCAAGACGGAGATGATTTCTGTGATGACGATCGCATATGCCCGTGCATTGATGACGATCCCAAATGCCCGTGCACTCTATAACAACAAATGTAGAAAATCAACGTGGATGGATAAGTTTTAATGATGATGGGTTCCAAACGTTCGGCTTGTCCTGAGAATCAGTCAAAACTCTTTAAATTATTGTGAATAAATAACTTCTTATCTAATGTCCACCATGCTCACCCGATAAACTTTTATTATGCAACGATAAAATCTAAAATAAAACGGCATCATATATTCTACTTATAAGTTTAAATCTCAATACCTATATCTTTTTAAAACTTAAGATCAGTCTCTCCATGAAGTCGGATGGCAGTGACAAGTTGTTCAACATATCGTTCCATGTAGTGTTTCTCTTTTTTCCAGAACCCTTCCAGAAAGCCAAGATGACCACCCCTCGAAGTAACGAGCATAGCTAGTTTGGAACTTTTTTCTTCAGCCTCCTCCTTTGGAAGCACTGAAATAATGTAATATATTAAATATAATTATGCTCAAGTTTAACAATTTTCATCTATTTATCTCCACTTAAAATATGGATACAAACTTACAATGTCCTGGCTGCATCGGATCGTCCTCCGCATTTAATGCAAACACGGGGATCGGAAACTTGTGGACTCTACCTTTGTGACTCGCGGATTTGTAATAGTCTTCAACAGTTGCGAATCCAAATTGTGGGGCTGTTACGGCAGAGTCAAACTCCCTTAAAGTCTGAGCAGCAAGTACAGCTTTAATGTTAATTGTTGGAGGAATTTCCTTGACGCTATTAATAAACCTGGATTGAAAATGCCACTGAATTATTAAAATTTTCCATATTTTGGGCAGAATCTTTAATTGTAAATCATCGTTTCATCTTGATGTCTTTACTTATTAGCCAAAGCCTTCAGAGATCTTGTTAGTTCTTTGTTGATTAGGTACTTGTTCACCAGCGATGTTTCCAAATTCTCGGTGCCTCCGTCACAATCCCAGGCAATCGATATTATTATGGCGGATTCTAAAGCTTCGACAGCTTTGATTGGATGATTAACAAGGTATGAAGATAGTACCATCCTGAATATTGAAGTAAAACCTTAAAATAAGCACATCTGCAAGATATTCGAAGCAGAGATTATAGGTACTTGAATAACAATTACGCACCCTCCAAGGGAAGTTCCAATAGCAATCATCCTTTGGCCCACATATTTTTTCTTAAGGTAGTCGATGACCTCTACTGCATCCTCACAATTCGAAGCAGAGTAAGTTCTTGCCGTCTAAAATTAACATGGATTAATAATAAGCAGCATCTTCAATAAACACATTCCAAGGAAGAAATTAGAACGCACCTTAAAAGGTACACCGCCAAGACCTCGATTGTTAAATACGACAACGGAAGCCCCGGATTCGTTAATAGACTTGACCAACGTCTTGACATAACACGACTGAGATGAGCTCGTCAATCCAGGGAAGAAAAGCACCACCAAAGACTTCCTGCATACAAGTAAAATACTCTTTAAGCTCTTGAAAAATATCGAAATTCCTAATTTAGATATTGAAGTGGACATACCCATCACTGGGACTATCCACCTCAGCGAAATCCAAAGCGACTTCACCTCCATCACTGAGACCAAAGAGCTCCCTTTTGTACGGTAGCCTATGAGGTTGAGTTACTCGAAACATTAATCCTAAAATAGTTTGAAGTCTCCCTTCCCAAAACAAGGGTGATGGACTGTATTTTTCCTCAAGGATTTTGCAATGAGCCTCTAGAAATTTTCTTAGTTGTGCATTGCCAGCGTACAGCTTGGGTTTCTGAAAATAAAAAAAAATTTGCGAAAATCAGTACTATATAGCAAAGTAAAATTACAAATTAATAAAAGACGATTTTTAAAATGGACCTGAGAGACGAAAACGGAGTAGTAGCCCGTAACCACTGCAATAACCGACGCTGCTACTGCTGGTACATACAGATAAGCTGACATTTCGAATACTGAAGTCTTGTGGATTTGTAATAAAATTTCCAAGCCTGTGGAGGAAATTATTTAAAAGTTAATTGACTTGTGCCAGTAGATAAAATAATAATTTGAGGAAGAGGAAAATCTTCCTCATACATTTGGGCAACGGAAAATAAAGAGAAAATGTAAATTACACAATCATATATAGTTATTCCAGAACGTGTTGATAAAGAATAACTTATTTACTTTGATATAGCTTATGACAAGCTATGAAGGTGAATCAGTAATTGTTAATTAATTTAAGTGCAACTAGTTTAAATCAATGGTTAATGATATAGTACTTGGTGTTGGTGAACAGTTCCAGTTCAGTTCCCACTTCGTCTTTATTTATTTATATGTCAATCTGAATTAAAGTATAAAGCTTCTTAAACTCCTATGCGTGACAGGGAGGGAAATAAATACGTTAGAGAGGAAAATGTACTAATTTTATTTTATCCCAGTGTAATGAAGACCTGCTTAATTTTTATAAATATATGTATATGGTGGGAAAACGGGTGTATATAGTAGAAAATTAGGAACCATTCAAGGTCAAACTAAATGTTGCATAACCTCTATCTAAATATCATTAGGCTCGAGGCATGAGACATAATTTTTATAAAATGACCAGCAAATTAAATTGCAAACTCATCCATTACATGGCATAGGAGATTCGAATTATGAAATTCCCTGTCTAACTATATATAGAAAATTATATGAGGATCAGCCAGTTCCAACCGGCAACCGTACAAACACAATGTATACCAAAAAAAATGCTGGTAAAAAATAAGTCAAGCCAAAACCGGCTTGGCTGCTTGGCAATTTGGCTTATGATTTTATCATTAAAACGTTTAATTTAAAAATTAACACATGGCCCATGGGATAAAACTCAGCTAAATGAACAAAGTGTTCTACACTTACATAATTATTTACCAAACTACCACAATCTAAAATTAAAAATTCATACCTAATTTTTCATGTGTCGACCGGGTGTCGTGGCTGAGGCATTTTCTAACTTTAGCTATTCGTAATTTGATGACAAAATTATGAAAACCATTCTCCAACAACGTCCTCGACGTCGACGACCTCGACCTAGATAAATAAAGGGTCTAGCTAGGTTCTAGCTAATTCCAATGCCCTAGTAGTGGCCCTACCTAGCAGTCTAAGAGCTGAAAAGTGATGGCAGAAAATTAGGATGAAATGAACTTTTTAAATTCATAAATCAAGCAATACCTGAAAACTCATCGACAGCAGAAAAAGTTAATTTGCGATTCGATAAGTTTCAAATCTTGTTGACTTGAGTTCTCGACGTTCCTCGGTATTCGTCGACTGAATTTCTGGAGAAAGAGATGCGTGAGCTATGCTATTCTATTCTACTTGTCATTGATTTCCTTAAAAGGCGGGGCTTAGCTGTTATTCTTCTACTTTAAATCCCGCCCACTCCCCCAACATTTCCCGACATTTAAACTTGAATGTGTGTGCTCAGAGGTTGAGATGCCAGGAGAGAGGTCACTTTCAAATTTCGCATTTATCAACTTGCTGAAATATTAAATCCATTTTTTACTCATAATTACTCTTTTTTGACAAAATAGTCTGCCAAGCTACAATTCATGATTGTGAGAGTAAACTAAGAATTGTAGGATTTTACTTAGACTGCAATTTGATAATTGTTATAGTAATGTTGTAAAGTGGTTCTACAAAGATTTGTGTGTCAAGAAACCATTGGTGATTCAAATATTGAACCAAGAACCAAGACGAATTGGAAGAAATCAAAAGGGTTTAATGATTAACTTGGACAGATAAACCTCTTTATCCGACAGGAATTAGGTAAGTCAACCTGCAACCTGGCACCTGAGAATGCCTGGGATATTAAACTCTTCCTTTAAATTAGTTTGTTTATAATTTTTGCAAGCAGTAGTGAGGCGTTCATATCACATTTTGGCATGACACATGATGTTGATGCACATGAAAATTTGATTGGGTTTGATTAATTTGAAATTTACAGAGAGGCAATTTAATAAGAAGGATACAAGTGACAAGTAGGACGGGGATTATATCTTCAGAATGAAAGCGTTTACTTTTCCGAAGAAAACGCCGGTGTCCAAGAAGGAGCAGGAGGAACAGCGAAAAAAAGAAGATGAGCAAATGGCAGCAGAAGCATTTGAAGAATATGTGGCCGTGTTTCAAGAAACGGCAGCTTCGAAACAATCCGGAAAGGTTTGGGTCAAGGCAGGCACATACGACGCGGGGAATAGACGTAAGTTTATAACAATAACAGCAGTAATAGCACCTTGTGTAGCGCTAGAATTCTAGGAACTGTCACAGGTTATTTATATTTTCTACATGGATTATCTTAATTATTTGGAATTGCAGAAGAGGATACCAAGGATAAGGGGAAACTGTACAAACCAACGTCCCGCTTCGAAAAAGATATTCCATTGAAAATAGAAAGTGGGGAATCGTCGAATCGGGACATTGACTATCGACCTGATAAACCTGGAAAGAAGAAAACACAAGACAAGAAAAAGAGTAACTTGGAAATCTTCAAGGAGGAGCTGAAAATGTAAGGGGACACAGTTTTAATTTTACGTTGTATTTAAAAATTGAGACGGAATGCTAATAAACCTTATAATAATTTAGAATTCAAGAAGAACGAGAAGAACGTCACCGACTGAAGAAGATGTTGGGCCTTCAGGAAGTAATTAAGCTGCCCCCTAAGCCAGGAGATGACCTACGAGCATCGCTGTCCCTTGAACTCGGTTAATATGCTTTGTCACTTCTACCTACTTGAATCAAACCATCTTCTGTTAGAAGCTGACGAGTTCAAAAGTCAGAATTCATAGGATGATGTGAATCGCTTCCATCCTAAGGACAGATCGTTCAGATATTGTTCTAAAAGGAAGTTGCCCGCATCTGTCGCTATATCAGAGCATAATTAGCAAAATTCTATTTCATTGTGAAGGCAAAACATACTCCCGTAGGAAGAATAATTTTCCTGAAACCCTTGTGATCCATGCTACCCTTCTGAAATATCATTACACCTCTCAGTGTTCGAAAGCTTAGCACGTTATTAGTATTCACGAAAAGTATTTACTTCTATCTGCGATCCATTTTTTCTGAAAACATTCAAGAAATTGATAATTAATGTGCCGTTTGTTTCTGGAAATCGCCAATTGTTATTTTTAGACGATGTTAGGATGGGATCCATTGATGATGGAGATCCTAATACTACCAACATCTATTTGGGCAACTTACCTACTAAGGTGAGCTTTGAACTGTTAAGTATTTTCTATAAATATAAAACATGCTTGTGAAGATCGGATATTAATTGCATCGTAACTTGTAAGAATATACTGTAAAAGTCCAATGAGACTTCAATTGCTTAATAGATTCCAAGGACAGAAACACAGGACCCATAATTGTTGCTTTTTTATTTTAATGAAACAATTTATTTTTTTGTTCTGGTTTAATTCTACAGATATCTGAACAGCAACTTATGGAAATATTTGGCAAATTTGGTCCACTTGCCAGTGTAAAAGTGATGTGGCCTAGAACGGACGAAGAAAAGGCTAGAAATCGACTCTCAGGTTTTGTCGCGTTTATGTCAAGGCGAGATGGTGAAAGGGCTTTGAAACATTTAGCAGGAAAAGAGATTCTTGGTGCAGAAATTAAACTCGGCTGGGGCAAGGCTGTTCCGATACCACCGTATCCAATTTACATTCCACCGACAATGATGGACCTTACAATGCCACCACCACCTTCAGGGCTTCCATTTAACGCTCAACCCGATAAGAAAGATAGACATAAGGTATGTCTTAGCTAAGGACATCGCTAGTCAATGATATACAAGTAACTTTTGTTTCGTTTTTTTTATAATTCTAGGTCCCACCTCCAGGAACTCCTTATCCTACTGATCCTAAAGGAAAAGAAGAATTCGATAGGGTAAGTTTAAGTTATTTTCGTATGTTCTATTTATAAATCTTAATCAATAACTTTTTTGAATTGTGCTTTTATGTTGTGTAATTGTAGGTTATGTGTAATTCATCAGTGAAGGTAGTTATTCCGACAGATCGACAGCTAATTTCGCTAATTCACAGGATGATAGAATTCGTTGCGAGGGAAGGCCCAATGTTTGAAGCTATGATAATGAATAGAGAAATTAGCAATACTCAGTATAGGTATGAATGAAAGATACTGCTATGTTGACATTAAATATTAAATCAGCTTTACGCTGGCTCAGTTATTTATAACATTATTTGGAAATATTTCCAGGTTCCTGTTCGAAAATCAAAGTCCAGCTCATATTTACTATCGATGGAAGCTTTATTCCATTTTGCAAGGAGACTCAACTCAACGTTGGCGAACTGAAGACTTTCGAATGTTTAAAGGTGGGTCAGTGTGGAAGCCTCCAACGCTTAATCCTTTCACTCAAGGGATGCCGGATGAACTCATTCCCGAAGATGAAAGAGATATTCGAAAAGGAACTTTATCAAATGCGTAAGTTCTTGTTTTCAAAGTTAAACCATTATTTTTTGTTTGGTAATGAAGGATATTAAAATGCTGATTCACAGTCAACGAGAGAGACTTGAAAAAATGTTGAGAAAAATCGCACCAGAACGACACAGAGTTGCTGAAGTGATGATATTTTCTATTGAACACTCTGAGGCAGCCGACGAAATTTGTCTATGTGTTAAGGAGGCACTAGCGAACCCGAAAACATCATTGGTCAAGAAAATAGCCCGTCTTTATGTAGTGTCCGATGTCTTACATAACTGTACAGCCAAAGGAATGAATGCAGTGTATTATAGGAAAGCTTTCAAAATTCATCTTCCGTCAATATTTCAAGAAATTCATTATGCATACCAAACAGCGTGTACCGAAGGAATCGGCTCGACTGCAGAAAGTTTTAAGCAACGAGTTATGGCCTGTTTTCGAGCTTGGGATGAATGGGGCATCTACCCGAGTGAATTCCTTATTCGATTACAAAACATCTTCCTTGGATTGCTGACAGCAAACTCTAGGGTAATTCATCAGTTTTTTGCAATCGTAATTCATTGCATATTCTGTTTACAGTATCTGGATCATATGGATTTACCATTTTAGGAAGAAGAGGAAAAGATTTTTGAAGGTGTGGAAGCTGATGACGATGATGAACTAATTAGAAAACGTCGGAAATCTCCTCCTCGAGCTCAGCTTCCTCCAAAGAGTGCTCTTAATTTCGTTCGTTCCTTGCAATCAGCGGCAAGCCATGAAGATGACATTGACGGAATTCCCATGGAAGACATTGATGGTATTCCATTGACATTGAGCCAAGATGATAGTTTTTTGATGGAGAGAAAGACTTTAATTGATGCACGAAACACAATCCTGTCTCAACCAAAAGCCAAAGGGGGTTTTATTCCCTCCAAATGGGAGACTATTGACCCAGAAGAAGTTAAAGCTCAAGCAGTGACAACAACTTCGAAATGGGACTTATTTGAAGACTCAGGCTCTAACTTGGGGGAGGAGGAAGTCAATCAGCTAGGTTTAAAGAATATTGACGGAGGAAATCCAACAAAACCTGTTGGACTAGGTGGACTTGTAGCGTATGGTGGTGAAGGTGACTATGAAGAGGAAGATATTGACGGTCGTCCGATGGACGAAGAACAAGAGGACTATTTAAGTGATACTAATTCCAACTTAGCTCGAAGCAGTTTTAGCTACAGTCAGAATCAAAATTCAACTCCAAGTAGAATATACTCTCAGTCAGGCTACGAAGATGACAATTCTGAAGAAAGACGTCTGAAGTTAAGGGAAGTTGAAATGAAAGTGCTAGCTTATCAAGACGATTTGGAGTCAGGGAGGAGGATTGCGAAGCATGGCCTTAGTGTTCAAGAGATGATTCAAAGCTACCGTGAGAAGCTGCTGAGAAGGGTATGAATATGAATTATCTCTTTATAGCAAATTATTTTTTGAGTGTGGTTAATGATTTTAATGTTCTTCTTCTTCTATAGAAGGAGAAAGATAAAGGAGAAAGATCAGATTATGGGGATCGAGAGGAAGAAGCGTATGGATATGAGGAAGAGGATAAATATTTGAGAAGCAATCGTCGATCTGGTCGAGACCGAGAATCCCGATCATCCCGTCGACAAAGAAGCCGCTCCACATCTTTGGACAGAGAACGAGGAACAGGACGAAGTTCTCCAAGTGATGCTAGGTGCGTGTGAAGTGTTTGGGTTAACCTCAAGCTGGTTAAATTGTCAGCTGAGAATGCTAACATTTAGTAATTTAACCGACAACATAGTTCAGGCCATGTTGATAATTTATGTGCTTTCTAAAAGAAATGTGTACTAAACGTAAATGGCGTGTCTAAGCAGGTCTTCTGGGAAAAATAGAAAGCAACAAAGTGGAAGTGATTCCAGGTCACCTGATCGGCGTCAGCATTACAGGTATTTACTCATTATGATTCTTGAGGGATTGTTCACAATTTTCCCCCTCTCAACAAACCATGCAGTATTTTTGTGATATGAAAAAGAGCTTTGCTATACATCGTGATACTATAAGATATCGTACTAGTATTATTATTGGTGGTGTTAAATTGAAAAAAATTCTAACATATTTTCGTTTATTGTCCTACTGTGATTGATATTACCACTGGCTACGTAGATCGAGAAGTCGAAGTCCAGAAAAGAGTAGGAAAGGGACGAGACGTTCGAGGTCGAGGTCCAAGTCTCGGTCACCAAACCGGCGGCACAAGTATAAGCATAAGCGATGATCATAAGTTATGCTATACAGAAAAAATATTTTTATTCCGAGGAAGGAGTAAGTTACCCTTTTTCCTTATCATCATGGCCTTATCTGGAGGTTAGCGGTGCTGGATTTTAATGAAACGTTCTCTTGTGATTCTTAGTTATTACAGCCGCCGCGTATTCCTTTTTAAAAACTCGTAGATTATTACCACTATTCTGCATCTACTCTCTTGTTGCATGTTGTGTTCGTCTAAATGTGTGTTAGTATAGTGTTCCAGGTCAATAGAATAAGTTCCTAGTTGTAATATGTATCATGGGGTTTCGTGTCCTTGTCATTTCTAAGTTCATTTTGGAGAGATTTGACTCAGAGTAAATCAAGAATAATCCAAGATTCTACATTCAATCTGTGTATATGTTGTACTTGTACGTATGTCGTGTGTCCAGCGAGGATAAGCCACCAGAAATATTTATCTGATTGCAAGTTCAAGCTGAATTATCAACTTAGTTGATGAGGAAATCATTACAATTTGTTTTCTAATAATAACACACGTGCGGTGTCTAAAAAGCATCCATTGATTGGCTAGTCTCCATCGTTTACCATTTTCAAGATGAAGGAGGTCAGAACAATATTTTCATGCTGATGCCAATGGTTATGGTGATCCTGGCTGAACGGAGACTGAGACTTTTGGGCTGATCACCATTCTACAATTCGGATCTTTCTTAAACTTGAAGATGGAACTCTGAAGTATGTAACGAATGTCTGGCTTGTCCATTATGGTAAATAAAGACTCATAGTGTTTCAAATTCCGTCATATTTATATTTTGTAATTTTGTCAGTGGATTTATTCGGCATACGATGAAGTTTTTCCGAGTTACTTTACCATCATGTGATATATGGTCATTAAGTCATTTTATTTTAGTTACGTTCGTTTGTGTTAAGGAAATATCGAATAGTTTCCTTCACCTGAAGGGTTCTCAATTTCATTCAACTTCTTGTATAAAATTCATCCACCCGGGTAACAATGGAATTCTGTTAGAATGATAACCGCGAAGACAAGTGTCTGTGAAAATGTGTTAGGTAAACTGTTGTGCGGTGGGGGTTAATAGCTCGCTGGTATATAGATACATAACTGTACCGTAACTGTTTGTAATGGAGCTAATAGCTTTTTTTCTACCAAAGAGGCTTGAAGGAGTTGAATAATGAGAATGAAATAAAAGGGACGTAATTCCTGGGCTAAGAGTTCCATCATAAAATATTTTATGGCTTTTGCCCAAGAGTGACTGACTCCAGTCTGACTTGCATTGTATTAATCCTACCAATCTTCACTACCTTTAGCAACAAGAAGAAGATGATGAGAAATTATTATATTTTCTTACGATGACCATACCGGCTCATACATCAATTCTGTTGGGATTAACTACAGATTTCTAACTGATGGTGAGCTTCTCAACCTCCAGATATATGAGTATGAATCCAATATTCATCATCAATTAATAAAAAGAATGCACAGCTAAATATTTTTAAATGCCTGAATTGTTCGGAATTTAGAGTGGTATGGTTTTTTTATTGGTTTGCTAGCATATTTATTTAAATGAGTATATGTTGGAGATTCGGTTTCGGTCCCTGAAACTGGAACGAAGCAGTTAGAAACTGAAATGCTTGAGGTGATTGAGATTATGCATGATGCATTATCGAATGTAAAATATGTGGACAGCCCCTAGCAGGTTTTGAATTCATTGAGAAATGTGATACGGAGACTTGAAAGGGTCGGCGAGGGTTTGACCTGGTGTGTGCCGCCGTCGGCTTCTGTGTGTGGTCCTTCACCGTCATCATGCTCATGCCTTATCTCCTCTATCAACTTCCGAAGCCTAAAGGCCAAGAGGACCCTTGGACCAGTTATTCAACTTAAAGTACATACCACGATAATCTGATATTATTAGATGGAATTATGGGATGTAATTCTTGAACGAGGTCTTTTATTCTATTTCCCAGTCCTTAATCCACTTTATCGAATTCGATACAGAATAGATCAGTTTTAAGGCCAAATGTTGAAAGCTATCCGGGCTTCAGTGTCAAGGGCCATTTCCTTATCTTTGAATTAGACAGAAATAGCGACAAGCTCCATTTTTCATAACTTATTTATCTCTTAGGTAAAGGTTAAGTCATACTTTTACGTCATTAAAATCTCAAAGGTTGCCCCCTCAAAAAGTTTTTGTTTTACTTTGACAGACAATTGTCATATTGTAGATTTCCTACCCATCTTAGGCTATGAATGTACCTAACGTTTAGATATATTTTTATGCACGGAGAATGCCTTACAGACAAAACAGTTTCCTATGCCATATATGATCTCATACATGATCATTGTACTTTAATTGTAGATATAAAGTTGAATACTTGAGTATAAGAGAAAGGAGCCCGTTTCTGGTTTCTTGAAGACTTTTATTGAATTGCTAATGAGTAAAATGTTTTATTAAAATGTGGGGGAGCGTGTGTAAACAGAGAAATAAAAATTCAAAACTCAGCACTCTGACTAAATATTTGGAATTCTGAATAATTATTCATTTTATTGTCTTCCATCAAGAGCTTTTCTTGTGACTTGCAGCGTGATGAGCTTTTTAAGGCCTTTCACACAACCCCCTTTGCCTAAGTGTTTCTCTTGGTTTTTAATTTTCATGTTTAAAGTTTAAAACAGTTTAAACCATTTAAAACCACGGTATGGGTTTAACTGTGGTTTTTATTGGTTGATATTTGGTCCCTTTCTTTTAAGAGCATAATCTTCATTTTTGGCCTTTGCTTTATTTTTATATTGGATAATATTTTAATTCCTATTCTTTTGATGATGTAAGATGGGATTCCCACTATGAGGCAGATACACTCGAGATTGAGAGTTCCAAAGAGCCTTGGAAGTTTATAAAAGATGGGACACATTTTCGAGAAAGAATCTATGAAATCTGAGAGAAAGTGTCTGGGGATTGGTTCGAATAGATTTTTAGAGGGCGGAGGGTGTGGACAGGTAGACACTCTCATCAATCTTACAATCCACCACTGCCATACCGTCATTCCCCATTTTCTAAACAAAATATGATAAACCTCAGCACAGTCTAAAATTTGAAAAGAGTTGTGATACAAAGTGTAGGGAGGGATGGAACAGCGTAAAAGGTGTTCCAACACATTTTTGTATGCTTAAGTAATATGGCAGGTGCTGTTGTTGGATAGTCCCATCCTCTTACCCTTCCATTCTTATACATCCAACGAAATATGGAGAACCGAGTTAAGACAATTAACAAAATTTAGGGCCGAACTCGAAAAGTTTTAATACACATTTTTAGTTAATAAAACTTTATTCACGTAAGGTTAGAATAAATCTATGAGTCCTTATCAAACGAACTAAAAGAAGATCCATAATTTGTTTAATGAACCTTGGGGATGTATTCCCAATTTTTTGACCCCTACTGTCTACACCCCTGAATCTAAGGGTCATAATATATAATATCCTCAAAGATCTTGTAAAATATCAAGCTGAGCTCTCCATCATGATATATATGGATAACTTGTATAGAATAGCGAGATTAGTGTTCCTTTGATGATGATATCCCCCCTCAGTGGCTCGAGAATGGAATGAAAATAACAGACAAGTCCCAAATCTCACACCTTCTTCTTCACTCTCTTGGCCTAAGCAATTAACTCCTTCAAACTGTATTCATGAGAAAAGTCTAAAACCTCAAGAACCTCCTATCCTAGAAAATAACACAAGCTCAGTAAGATAGGCTGTCCATAAAGCACAAGCGCATTCATTGACACTGACTCCCCCTCATGCCCTTCAATAGCCTTCACCCCTTATTAGAAAAGGTCTGTGCTTCATTTCCGTGATTGATGAACAGCCCCCAGAGCCTCTGAAGGTACGATAGTATCGATGGATGTTTTAAAAAGTGGTAGAAAGGTTGTAAAGGTGTGCAAGTGTTTAGTCTGGTGGTTGTGCCCTGTTGTGGAAGAAATGATAAAAAGTTAGTGTGAGTCCGAATCCCATCTTATCACCTTGGTCCCAACTGAATCTCACTAATCACTAATCCAATAATATCACCTCGTCGTCATAATCATCACATACGTTAATGAAGCCTCTCTAATCACAGGGACTACACCGGGCCAACTCCCTTTGAAACAACGAGAGTCTCAAAAGTTAGCAACTACCCTTTAGGAATTTAATAAGATCTTCTCATCATCAAATATCAAATCTATTTATTTACACGTCCCTGCTAAATCTCAACACTACTTTTTACATTACAACTCTAAATAGACGAGACGAAATGCAGAAAACGTCCAGTTCCTCTTCGAGTTTGAATAATCAACCACCCTCATCCTCATCTTCAATCAAAAAGAATAAAAAATTAAGCCCCACTTCCGGGGAAAATAATAACAACAGCCCGAGTCCACAATCAGTGCTAAGTGTCAATGGAGGGAGTCGATTGTATTGTTGTGCAGTTCAACCCCAAGGGAATGCCGGTGGGGGCTACCCGGAGTGCCCGGATCAGTCAGGCCATCCGGGGCTATATGATATTTACGGCAATGGAGCCAGTCCCGTCCATCACTCGGGATGGGCTACGACCTATGACATGAGTGGGGTACATCATCATCCCCCCTTGCATGGTGGAGGGGGGCATTCTCACCCGGGGTCACTTCTTAATGCGACAGGCTTGTCTACTTCTTTGGCACATTCACATCACGGAGTTGTGTTGGACTCGGGGGGACTTATACAATCTCATCACCCTTTAGGCCCTTCAGGTTTGACTTGTTTTCCTATTGTCCATACTATTGGTTTGATTCAGTGAATTCCAATTTCCCATCGTCTCAAATGCTTATGAGATTCTAAAAAAATTTATCTGAGTAATAGGCTTTCTAAAATTCTTATTATTTTTTGAAATTTTTATTAAAAATCGACTATTGTTACGAAAGAAGGCTGTAAAAATATTAATAGAAAGGATTCCAAGTATTTTGTTCCCCATAATCCCTTTTGAGAATAAAAAATACACGGCGTACACCTGTCTGCCCTTTCTGATCATAAAAAACAAATTAGGGTCAATTTGCGTCCTAAAAATAGATTCCCACAACCAAGAGCACAAAACAAGACTAATTGTCAACTTGGACTTTAAAAAATGTTGTTTTAAAAAATTGAAAAGAAACTACAAATCTTACGCTGTACTTTCCGAAAAAGGATTTCAACTTATTTAAATGTTCTTACCCTTTATCAAATGCCTTGATGTAACTTTAATCACATGATGCCCAACCTACAGGTCAAGGGATGACCTCCCTTCTAGAGGAAGAGAGCATTGGACCTAGAGTGAGCTTGGAGGATCGTGAACTCTGGGAAAAGTTCAATGGCTTGACAAATGAAATGATCGTCACCAAAAGTGGACGGTAATTAATCTTGATTATTTTTAATTAATTGCTTAATTGCTTGTTAACCAAATGCAAGTGGACAAGGTCAAGTTGAATCCATGAGCTTGGCTTTGTGGTTCAATGGGTCATTAAGACTTATTTTATTTATTTATAACTATCATATGTGATGTTATCAATCACGAGCACCTGATAATTTCCGCACTTGCTTCACAAAATTCTCCAGATTCCCCTTCTCGAGTAACTCAGTTGGGGAAGTCATTACTATTATGCAAGACTGACAACAAATTATTTACAAATTTTTAACATGTTTAAAAATTGTTTCAAATACATTTTTTTTAAATGACGCATGTAATTTTAAATCTATATTTTTACAAATTTTCAGACGAATGTTTCCCGTAGTTCGGATTCGAATCTCAGGCCTCGTTACGAATGCCATGTACTCCGTCATATTGGAATTCGTACAGATCGACTCTCATAGGTTAGTATCTTAATCCTTTTTTTTCATCAAAATATATCCAAAATTTTGATTTTTCTTATTGATTGTATATTTAAAAAATTATTTTTGTTCATTTTTTTCAAAAAATGTTTTTAAATTTGAAATTTTGTACCATTAAGATGGAAATACGTGAATGGTGAGTGGGTTCCAGGAGGTAAGGCGGAATCTGCCCCAACTCAAGCGATTTATGTTCACCCCGAGTCACCGAATTTCGGGGCTCATTGGACAAAGGACATTGTCTCATTTCATAAAGTCAAACTTACCAATAAGACAAACGGAAACTTGCAGGTAAGGATTTAATCTGCCGACCTTAATTCCCCTCATAACGAAAAGAACCCTTCTCATTATAATATAATCTTATGAGGGAGATTTGGGGGCAAATTCAGACTCGTTTGAATGAAATGATGATTTGTATTTTAATTGTATAGATAATGCTGCATTCGTTGCATAAATACGAGCCAAGGGTGCATATAGTCCGGGTAGGTACAGAGACACCGGTTAGTCCTGAGAGCTTAATCCGAAATCCGGGCTACAACCGGGCAACGACACATCCGCTCCCTGAAACTCAGTTTATTGCTGTCACCGCTTACCAAAATGAAGAGGTTTGTACTATCCACTATCTTTTATGCAAATTTTTCAGAAAACGTTGACCATGTTTGATTTTCTCTCTTTACTTGGAGTTTATTTCTATTTGCTTGTTTTTATGAGGCAAAGAGCTCAAATATTTGACCAACTTTTACATCAAATTTCATAAGATTGGTTGAAATTTTACGACTGCCTTTTACTACATTTCTTTTGCCTGTGTATGGTCAGCCATAAGCTTGTAGTGTTTGTTTTATAAACTGAGTAAACATTGAAAGAACATATAGATATTTTATGTCCGATTGGTCCATCAATTGCAATGAATTTATGAACTGGGTCCATTTTAGAATGACGAAATTTAAAATATGGCAGATTTCCATAGGGGTTTAATTTTTATTTTATTCATGATTGAGTAATCGAAACTTGAATATTTAATCCTAATTGAAGTTTAAGCTATCGTCTCATTTCTCCCCTTTAATTATAACTTCCATTTCATCTGGAACAACAATCGAAATATAATACTAGGGAGGTGGTGATACAATATGATTTTGATATTGATTTTGCCAATGTTAAGAGCATTGTTAAAGTCGCAGTATGAAGCAAAAAATTCCTGTTAACTTCCCTATTATGAATGCTTAACAATGTAATGTGACATTATTAATATTTAGTGTATTTAACATTTTAATTAGCGTTTTTAGCTACTCAACTGAAAGTAATAGAGTTAAAACATAAGCGATTATCCCTTGAATTTGAAAAAAAAGATTTTTGTTCTTGGATTTTTCCAAATTAATTTTTATTAAGGCTTTGAAATCCTCTCAGTTTAATCTAATTAGGTAAAACATTTTAGTATGTGGGAAAAAATTATTTTTTTGCAAATATTTTAACAGTTTACATTTGTTATTTGAATATTTACTATTTGTCAGTTATATTTAAAGTTGACTTAAGTAGCCAAAAAAGATTCCCAAGTTCTTGAGTGCATAATATAACTTCCGTTTGTAATTATTACATGTCGTGATATTTCCTGTTATCCTTGATTGATATCTTTATGTGGTGTTACAGTAGATTTTAGAAAAACTGAATGATAAAAAAAAATTAAATTATTTATAAATCAATAATTTTATTAATATTTGTGAAGGTTACGGCATTGAAGATCCGGTATAACCCTTTTGCCAAGGCATTTCTAGATGCCAAGGAAAGACCAGACTCCCATCGAGAACTCTTTTACACTCCTCAATGTAAGTACAAATGATCACTTAAATTTATTACCTCACATTTAATTAATTCATTTTTTAAATAATTCAATTATCTTAGACCACTGTTTTTAATTGATCTTAACATTGCTAGAAAATTTCGCTTTTCTCTACCTAACATTCTTGTCAGTTGTCACATACAGGCTAGAATTTTCACTCCATTTTCCAGTGCGAAGGAACTTACTGAAATAGTTTGGAAATATATTTCGAAAATCCCGATTTAAAAAAAATGCACTTGTAAAACGCAGTTTTCCTTGAACTGTATAAGCAGAATTAGAGACTAGACTAATTTATGAAAATAAAATTAAATATTAACCTTGAACCATAAAGAAATGAAATGACTTATGTGCCTTAACAGACACACCATGGTACCTTCATCCTTCAAGTACGTATTACTCCGCATCCCCCCTAAGAACGGCGGGTCAAAGGCCACTTTCCTATGCACCGGTAGTCACCAAGCGAGCGAGGATTGAGTCAGGTTTGTAAAATAAGGCCAAAATTATTTTGAACATCTTTTCATAAAACCACCTCCACCAGATTGAATAATTTCCCCACTAATTCCACGCGACCAGAAAAAAATCCACAAGCTTGTTTTTATCTCTTTCTTATAATTGTTTTATATGAGCAAATAGTGGCCGTACGATCAACGACGATAGCTCAAGGGTGTGTAGTAAAATATTTTTGAACTCTATAGTTTTTAATGACGAAAAAAAATTTGTGCAGAAAAGCAGTGGAGTCATAAAAGTGTTGTAATTAAACATGATATAATAATAATGATAATAATAATGATGATTCCACACTAATCTTATTAGTCATGTACCGCACAGAGTGAGTTTGTAAAGTGGAATATCTTTTAAATATAATTTTATACAAACTGCTCAAGTTTTTGAGCGTTTTTTCCCTTGTGCCAGTAGTCTTCATATTGTTGATTCTTGCACGCAAAGACCATCCTAGCAATCCCATAAAAGCCTTTAAAAGTGGAGTGATGGGAAATTTTTAATTTAATATTTCTTTAGAAGATGGATGTAAGGGTAGTAAGTATAGTTTTCTAAGTGAGATAGGATTGTTAAGGGAGTCTTTTGGGTATAGATGAGTTAGTTAGTATGTATATGGAGAGAGTGGGTTTTAACAACTTATTTTCTCGACCACGAAATGGACAGTTGAATGGCTTTTACGACCAATAATATTCACACTTGTTCCATGTCTACAAAAGGACGGCTCTGTGCTAATGTTATTATTTAGACGTGGAGAGAGATGAGGAGAGATTAGACATTAACGTGTCAAAGCAAATAGTTTATTCTCAAATATTAAATGTTTATTATGTCAGGGGGGAAAGGATGAGAGTCCAACAGAAATTAACAGACTCAATAGGAATCCCTCAAAAAAAAACCTTTATACAGCTTGTAATAACCATACTGTAGACCTGGGTAGCCAAAATTAAACAATGGAAACAGAACAGAGACCTTAAGAATGAGTCCATTTTTTAAATGATTCTTTTAACGTAGTGAAAATCTAATCGATCTTTGAAATTTGAAATAGTTTCAAAATAATTTTTCTTACCATGCTCTATATTCCCTTTCTTAATTACCCAAGCTAATATCCATAACTCCAAAAATTTCAATAACCACTATGAAACTTTAAACACAGGGAAACAGATTGATTATTGATTGAGTTTTTATTGAAGTGTCATTCGTTATTCGAAATACAAGTCTGTTCTTCCATCAGTTTCACTTTAACGGAGGCATTTATATCGCATTTATTCAAAATGTATTCTTTAAAGTTTCAAAAAATTTATTTAACTTATAACTGATTATAAATCGGCTAGAAATGGGATCTCAAAAAAGCTTATCTCATTGTGCCCCGTTTTTAGTTAATTGGTGTGTATCTCTTTAATAGCTACACTAAAATTATAGATCAATACTAATTCTAAATAATTAGTATAATTGCCATTAGGAAAATTGGATGTCCACGTTTCAAATGTTACATTTAAGATTGAGTTGAGCATGAGAAGTTTTCTGTTCAGTAGATTTCCCTGAAAAAGCGATGACTTTATTTTTCTTAGACCACTAAAGAGAAAAAATGATTTATTAAACTTTAATGACCTCCTGTTAGTAAAACTGGAAAGATCTTTAATTCCTCTCAGCTCCATCCATAAAATCAAAATGTTTATAAAATTTCCAAATTCTACACTCTCCAGACACTTGATCCTGATTTTAATAGTTCCTCCCTTTCCAAACATTTGAAAAGATTCTTCAAGATACGCGAGTTGAACTAGAGGAACAAGAGGGTCTAGAACAGTTTTGATTTCCCTTAGATATTTGGTGAGGTAAAAATGGAGTAATGCAAAGGTAAAAGAATGTCCGAAAGTGTTTGAACATTTGGTTCCATGGGAGAAATGAAATGAGTTGAAAAGTTGAAAGAGACCGACGGTGGTGGATTGTGGACATTTGGGGCGGAGATCAAAATATTTAATAGCCTCCCTAATACACCAAACACGCTTCTTCACAAAATATTACCACCACCATTCATCTTCAGACTAACTGACGACACCACTAAAATTTTAATCACATTTTAAAACTCAGAGAAAAAATTTAGAGTAACCACCACCTACGGCTCCCAACAATTATCCCCACAACTTAACCGTATTTTATACATTAATTCCCTACTACTTTTTTTTAGGTGACGCATACATTTTTTAAAGATTCTTTTTCAATCTAAAGCTTTTGATAATTGAACCGAATAAAATTAATTATAGAAATCTTAATATTGTCTTAGAATAGCTTATCCGTAATGCTTCAATCCACTAGATTGTACCAAGCGATAAGTTTAATATAATTTTTGTCAGACCCCTCAGAGTGTTACAAATGTGTGCAAATAATTGTCCCATTCCTAGAAAAGCTCGTCCCACCGTCACCTGTCACGAGACACGTGTGTTCTGTCAATAAGTGTCAAAACAAATACAAATTCTTGACATATTGTTGACCATAATTGTGACACTTCCAAATTCTAGCAAAGCTCTTTTTTGTCGGCTTGGCTGCCTTGGCTCCTTCAAAATGTATAATAAGAGGCTGTATAAGCCATTGTATAAGCTACCCAGTTTTAAGAACCTCTTCATGCATAGTTTGGCACTGAATTCCCTACATAGGAATTACAAAATGTTTTAAAGATTTTGGATTGAGATCCGTAAGCTTTGAAACCCTTTTCTGCGGTTGAGAATTTTCTATAGAATAGTCCTTTCTCATTCTGTCTTTTATAGAAATAAAAGTATAAAAGGTTTTCTCTATATAGAGCATTGTTACTCTTTATTGTATTGAAATTGAGACTAATGGATGACCCTAAAGGGTTCTTCTGTAATAAAATAAAAATCCCGACAATCCTCGAGTGTCGGCGCTTGTTTTTGATGATTTTCTTACTAAAATGTGATAACGTGTGGCTTTGAAACTTTCAAGAGGCTTATAAACAGGTATATCATTTACCCAACTATCCCTCAAAGTTATAAAACGACAAAAATGTACATTAATCCAGGAAATGTGACTTAACCATTGCACTCATCAAAATCTTTGTGAACCCACCGAATTGTACAAAAACGACTCTTGAATAACTCAAGGGTCCTTAACCCGGGTATTATAGCAACTACGGATTTTACTCAACCAAATTTCAAGAATTCATATTTTTAGGGGAACTGTGAGACTAAAATGATTCAACAATTATTCAGATTATTTAAACAATTACTGATGGAAACCCTATGCTAATTTCAGGTTACGACCAGCCCACAACAGTATGGTCAACCCCTACAATCCCAACCCCGAGTAACACATGGCCATCACCCCCCACAGGGGCGATGCACTTCTACTCCTGGCACGACCAAGCTCCACCTCCTTCCTCATCGTCCAGTGGGGTTATGACATCTCTCCACCAGTCACCGTCTAATAACAACAAGTCACCTTCGATGATAAGCTCTGGAAGTGGTTATCATCAGCAACAGCACCCCTTGACCCTTCACTCTTCCAATAATCACCACCAGGGGCTGGGTGAGTCGCCGATCTCGTCACCCCTCCCGGTTCAACTAGAGTCACAATACCACCAGCACTCCGAAGATCCCCATCATCAGCAGCATCACGGGGGGTACAGTTCCGACTACATCGTTGGAAGTTCCTCGTCTTATCAACAAGCGGGTTCCCCAGGGTCCGTCTCTTCTATTCATTCTTTAGAGAACCGGGACTCTTCGGGGATGAATAATCCCTCTGGATATGGCTCACCCTTGCCCTTGAATCAGAAGGAGGGGTCATTGGACAATAGTTCTTCGGATCATGTTGTGCGATGGTCACCTTTGACCCCGCCGCATCAACCCCACTTTGGCTTGAAAATTGAAGGCAATTAATTCCAGAAATAGCTGAAGAAATACCAATCCATGCAAACTGTTTTTCTTATACAATCATTACACATTATAAGGGTAAAGAATTTTACTAAACTCAAAGAAGGTTTCCAGTTAGAAATGTTGAAACTGTTCTAGTTGAAATTATCTTACAATTTTAAAATGCAGGTTTTCCCTGAAGGTGTGGAAAAGCCCTGAATGTCAAGTTGAGCTAATAGAACGGAACAGATCCTTAATAACATAATAATAATAATAATAATACGCCTGTTTGAAAGAAGCCGTTGTTTTTGGTCATTGGAAAGCGATTAAAGTGGCAAAAAAGTGTGTCGGTCCTTTCACCCTGTCATGATGAGACGGACTTCAATAAAACGGAGCGGCGTTAGGGTAATCTTAAACTAAGATGATGGTAAAAGTGTGTGATTAAGGACTATTTATGAGTTACTAAAACGGAACCATTGAATACGTATTATCTGATAAGTATTATTTAAAATACATAGCTTTCATGCCTTTCATCAATTTAATAGATTTGGCAAGTTAGATCAACTACAGAATACATTGTGTATAGTCTGTCGTAGAGAGTTGTAAATTGTAATCAAGTTTATAAGTACGATTAATTGTATCAAATGTTAATAGGTTGGTCTCGAAGTTAGTTGGAATTGCTAAATTATAATTCATATTTAGTTATAAATTATAAAAATCATTCTCTCATGCACATAAAATAAAAGATTTAAAAAACTTTGGCTCTACGCGATACTCCCATCATTTAAAATATTTTAATTACAACTTTTGATACAATTCATTGGCACAGTTAATCTTAATGTTAAACTAAATTTTCTTTGTACTTTAATTACTCGTAATCTACCAAATATCCGAACCAAAGACCACCCACCCAGAAACAGATCGGGTATTCTGTGACGCATGCGCAAGGACATTTCCAAATCCTTTGGTACAGAATTCGAAGCCGCCGACACAAGCATTCTTGTTTACTATGAAACCGTCGCCGACTCCAGGCTGGAGTCAACAGTAAACGCCCAACTGAGCCTATATGTAACTACTCTAGTGACAGAGTTAATTACTGTTAAATTACGTTATCACAATTAAACTGTTTTTGTTAACTATCTTCCTCCCATGGCAAATAACTAGACGGTATCCCGTGGCCGTCCCGTATCCCATTCTGTTCTAAGAAGAAATCAGAGATCATCTCAAATCTCAGGAGAAGTTGAGTTGAGACTTGGAGACACTGTCTAGCACAGAAACAGAAATTTGTCCACTTTTTGCTGAGTTGGCAATTGGCATAGGACAAAGGTTGCTTTTTATTTGTTGAATAATGTGTCAAACCCATTAGTCATTTAGTGGTTGAGAGTTTGAGAGTATTGAACTGACGAGAGGGACTCGGAAAGTCATCACAACACACAGCAACAGATCCAATTCACAATTACAACAGATTAGATTAAATTTTCACTAAATTTTTGTCATCCCAGTATAAAGTAGAGTTTCGCCCAGTTTACTCATTGTCTCTATCTCTATAAATTTAGACGTAGCTTGGCTTTTTAGTTTTTAACATTTATTTTATTTAGTTGCAGAAGTTCCAAGGCACAAGCAGGGCACAAGGACTAAGGACTTCTCAAAACTGTGCAACTGATCCAAACTGAGGTAAACGACTACGTGAGAATTGAGATCTCCATAGGTCTGACAAAACTGCAGAGAGTTAATGTTTCCACGAAAATTAAATTTAAAACTTTATTTTGATATAAACAGTGTGAGTCGGGTAAGAGACAAGTGAAGAATCGTCATGGCTCGAGGTAAAAACAGCAAACGTAATGATGAGGCCATCAAAATTTTCGCCGTCTACGAATGTATGAACGACGACTGCAAAGCCCACTGGAAGTCTTATCATGGATGGAATGTCATTTCCAGCAATTTTCATGAGGATTGTGGAACGTGTTTGACTCCAGGGAAAATAACCGATACTAAAGCAGGGGTAAGATAAGTGCATATTAGTATTTTGACGTATCCTTCGCCTTAAAGTCCTTCACCTCTGTTTTTTATTCGAGTAACTCCTTTGAAAATATAGATGACGGCTGTGAATACATACATCTGTGCAACCTGTAAACACAAGTGGGAGCGCATACATCCTTCGTTGAACATAAGCTGCTGTCCAGGTTGTCAGAATCAAGTTTGTATGTCAGGGGTTCAGGAACGGGTAAGATTTTATGATATCTACATAATTTAATGTATAAAGACAAGCATGATAAACGTCGAAAGTATATGCTTTTGTCTTTATAGTATGCATTAAACTATTCTGCGACATTTATGCCCGGGACAAATGTGCCTGAGAGATATTTTTTTAAACAAATATGTCTCAATTAAATTATCTTTAAAAAACCACAACCACCACTTGATGCACCTATTAGTAAATGTGCATTCTTGAGTTCTTTAATTTTGATCGCGACGAGTAGCCTGGTGATAATGGAATATATCTGAATAGTGTGTAATTTAAAATCATCAGAAATCCAAATTAAATCGAAATGATGTTTTAATATACAAGCTATGAATCATTGGAATAGTATCGACAAACGATTGACTTAAACGGAATCCTATAGATAGCGTTAACCTTAAAGAGCCTTATCAATATCATAAAATATTTTAATTAAATTATAATACAACGAATATAGTTATATTAATAAGGTAATTTTGTTGGTAAATTAGCTAAGCTACATTTGTAATATTGTAGTTGTCGCCCCTTCAAACAGTATTTTCATTACTTCATAACTTGATGTCATCATTGCCGATGGTGCCGATCTACGAATGCACATTTACTTATGCGTGCATTGGTGATAGTATATTTGTCGCTTATGAAATTTTTTATAGGCATAAATGTCGCCAGATAGTTTTGTCCAGGCATAAATATCTCGGATATAAATATGCCGCATCTCCATTTTAAATATCAATAATAATCGAATTGTGCATGTATAGCATGCCATTAGTGTTTCCTTCACTTGTAGGAACGCTAACTGCAGGGTCACATGGACTTCCCCTTACTTTGACAAAGAGTTCACACAGAGATGCAACAAGTGCCATAACAAAGGCAGATTTTTCTCATTTAAGGTAAGATGTTACAGCTGGGTGTGGGAAGACATGGGTCTGTGTTATCTATTCCTGCATTTTATAAGGTCCAAAGTTTCAATGACTGTTGTTGCTAACTTTAGTTCGTTTTGTTTTGTTCGCTTAATTAGAGTGAAGTAGTAGATCCCGAGGCTTCTGATGGTAAAAAAGGTCCGATGCGGGGAGGAAGAGGATTTGGTGGCCGGGGTGGCCCACATGACGAGGATGGGTGTGACATGTGCCAAGAGCTCAGAAAATTTGGAACGAATTGCTTGGGTAAGGTCAGGGTTCAATTGGAAGAAACCAGAACGGAAAATGGACAAACTCATTCGAAAGTTAATTTTGCCGTAAATGGCGAAGGACCTCGACCTCCACGAAAATCTCGACCCCCTAAAGGACCTCCACCATCAGGTAGGCCTCCAGGACCTCCACCATCAGGCGAGACTTCAAGACCTCAACCACATAAAGATCGTCTACCCTCTGAACTACATCAGAAACGATCCGGTGGGCCAGCGGTACCTATCCCAACAGCAGGATCTGCGAAGTCATTAGTATCGGCACCACGGCCCGTTACATCCGGGAATACAGCGGAACTACAACAAAATTGCCAGAAAAATTCTAGGGAAACCTCAAAAGCGGCAGAGGCTAAACGGGCTCGGAATCGTCGTTATCGAGAACGTCGACGAAATCGGGAAGCTGCGGCATTGATTCCTAGTATTCAGGCTCTGAATATTGGCTAAAGTGTACCCAAGGCCTAAGTCGCTTACTATTTACGAATGAAATTAAATTATCTGTCATACGTTGTTTTAAATTCTAAACTCTTGACTTTGTATTACCAATTGTTATTGATAATGATAACCAATGACGGTAGGGGCATTCAATTAATTATGTATACAAAGGTGTTATAAAAAGTAATTTATCAAAGCTATATATATGAACGTAATTTATCATATAATTACAGGCCTTTTCATCTGAAGTATTTTGCTAGTATTTACTCTAAAAATGCGTGTGTGTAAGGTGCTTCAGAATAGTCAGGGCTTATAAAACTCAACCAACCACACCCCCTTATTAAACATGACGAAGCAGTTAATACAGTATTCATGAGTAGAAGTGATCTCTGCGAAATTGCTTTGTAATATTATAGTGATGTCATATCTGGAAAGTGGGGAACCCGAAGGTCCTTCATCAGAGACTTGCATTACTCTTGTATTTTTTTTTCTCGACAATTCCAAGGCAGTGTGAGTATGTCCTTGTCCGTCTCTTCTGTGCATAAAAATCATCTACAATTTCAAAGTCAGTTGCTGTCTTGTCTTCTTCACCTGAATACCTGGAGCCGAAGAGATTTACAAGAATTCATTGCGACAGCATGTCCGAGACATACAAACTGACATATTTCAACGCTCGAGGAAGGGCTGAGCCTATGCGTCTCATCTTTGCGTACGGAAAAACCCAATTCGAAGACAACAGGATTTCGCATGCAGATTGGCCAGAGCTGAAAAAGCGTAATTCCATTGATAACTGGAGGGAGTATTTTAATTTATTAATATGGAAACTAATAAAAAATATTACAGAAATGCCATGGGGTCATATGCCAATACTTGAAGTGTCTGCTGGAATAATCTCCGAGTCCCATGCCATTATTCGCTACTTGGCCAAGAAATTCGATCTGTATGGTAAGAACGATTTCGAAGCTGCCAAATGTGATGAGTATGGTTATGTTCTGGAGGACTTGATTGGTGGTACGTTTGCATATGCGTTATATCGTTTAATGCTGGTGAGATGATTGTTGCAATTCCTTGCTTTCCAGAAATGTACAAATTTATAAAGGCAAAGGATGCCGGCCAGAAAGCTGAGGTCAAAACTGCTCTCATTTCCACACATTTGCCATTTTATTTTAATAAACTGGAGAAGATCCAGAGATCCAATGGAGGTCCGTATCTTTTGGGGGAAAGGGTGACCTTCGCAGACATCATGCTTGCAAATATACTGGAAGCCCTTGAAAATGCTTTGGATTCTCAAGTGTTGGATCCTTATGGGGTAATGAAAGGGATACAGGCAGCCGTGTTTCGCCTCCCGGGTATTCAAGAATATGTGGCTAAACGTCTTCCACCGCCTTAAAAGCTCAATTTCTTAATATGGATCTTGGCATCAATTGAAATTTCAAAATCAGTATAAATGTCTTTAAATTTAAAATTCTTTAATTAGATTTGATACTTTATTGTCAAATAGTTAAAATCTTGACATCTCAACAACATGGCCTTAAATGAATCCAAGTTGATTTTAGGTGAAAGGGTGTAACGTGCAACCTGATATCAGTAAAAAATTAATAACTGTCAGTTCATTCATTTATTTTGTTGAATCTATTTACATACTAGATGAAACAACATGACTACTCAGTTATTGAGATGACACAATCGGAAAAGTCTGTTGTTAATTCTATTTCTATGATGAGACCTCATGGAACATGGAACTATCTCGTTTCTCTTCCCACCCAGTTCCATATAATTGACTACAATTAATCCATAATTACTGTAATTAGTAAAGCTTATATAAATAAAAGAATTCATTCAGATTAGCACAGTTAGTTGTTTCACCCAAAAATTTTGGAATACGCATCTCTTGTGCAAAGAAACGGCCCACCGTATATTATAATTATGAACAAAGTACATAATCTTTTCATACTTGCAATATGTGCTCCTTTGATGATCCAGGTAATCTTAATTCAAACTTTTAAATTGGTATATGTTCCTTACTATTGTCAACTCGAATAAGCACTAACGTCCACATGTTTCTAAGGGGGTGAGCAGTAAATTTCGGATAGATATGGACCTGGAAGACAGCTTGGATGTCGCTTTCGAAAAAAGCCGACAACTTCTGAGTTCGGATGAACGGGAGTTTTTGGAAGAAATTTTGGCAACCGATGATGCTATCCTGGAGAGGCAGAAGCGAGGAATTGTTGACCAGGTAGGTATGCAATCATCCGTTAAGGTCTAAGCCCCAGCTGATTAATTTTAATTTGATTGATAATCATCCCTTGCAGATTCTGGCAGCAATTGCAGGAGTAGCCCCAGGAGTTCAGGTCATAGGACCTAGTGTGACCGTTGCGCCTACCAACGCTGTGGTCAGTCCTACAGTTGCACCAACCACAGCAGCCCCAAAATCAGATCTGAATAATACAAAGACCACCGATTGTGGAACTCCGTGTACCGTTAGTAAGGAAGCAGTCCCTGCACCTGCAGTAGCACCAGCACCAGCACCAACAGTCCAAGAGACTAACAATAATGCCAACAATGATAATCATCTATTTGCTCAGATCTCGAAAGTCATTGTCAATTCAGCGACAAGAAACGTGACCGGGATTGTAGATGAAGCGCTGAAAATCGGAACTCCTGCCCCTGTTCGAGATTTAGTTAACGGAATCCTGGGAGTGGCTTATTGTAATAGTATTCGACGTCTTTTAGGAAGGTGTTAACTTATCTTTTATGTTCAGAGTTTTTATATAAAGTCGTGATGAGTCTCAGTTCATTAATGTTCTCCGCATCTCATTTGATTTCTCTCATTCGAAGATCTTGTCAAGGTCACATATAGACATTCCGAAGCTTATTTGTCGAAATTGTCGAAAAATAAAATTATTTAATAGGTTTACGTATGTGGATTTGCATGGGGGCACTGGGAAGAGAGACTGAAAAGTGCGTGGGCTCTGCCGGTATTGGAATAGCATGTGGCAGAGTGCCAGTCTTGCAGGAAATTTTCAATAGATTCTCGGCAACCCTTTCTTCGCCGATCCAAACTCGGACATTTTCCTTGCCATAATAATTAGCATCTTGGTGTGTCTGACCCCGGGGATTGATTAGGACAAGGACAGAGTTGACCTTTGACCCAGAGGCTAAAAGATGGCAAGTTGCGTTCTGAGAATGTTGAGGGGTGGAAGTTCTGGTGCCGTCTTCCTCGCCTCCACCACCACCGCCGCACTTCCCAAATCAAATAGATCATCGACACTCCTCCGCCACTTCAGCGTCCTTCGACAGTCCTCACCCTCAACTGTCGCTTTCCTTAAGGTTCGTGACGCTTGATCTTTTCAGGCCTGGATTGTAGGATTGAGTATCGCAGAATTACAAATTAAATACAAGATAGAGAACAAGTTCTTTAAACGAAGGGCAAAGGTCACAATTTGTTGTTGGTTCATGAATTGTATGCATTGGGATTAATTTTTTATTTCCGAATTTTAGAATGACCTGGTCAGTGGAAATGAGCAGAGATGGTTAAGAGCGACTTCCCAGTCAGTCCGACAATTTTCAGTGGAAAACCGGAACGCTAAAGTTGAGGACATCCGAGCTCGTGTCTTGAAAGTTGTTGGAGCTTTCGATAAAATCACTGTTGAAAAGGTGGGCCTTTTTGATACTCGTCGACATGTAGTTTTAAAGCCTCAACCTATAGTTTCTGAGATTTTATTGTAACATATTTCTTCTATGCGTATTGTATGTGCCCATTGAGTTGGTAGTTAGCTGTTAGACTTTCGAAGTGTTACTACTGATGATCAGTCAGTTAGATGATTTTGGGTACTTGATTTGTGTTAATTGATTGAGCAGGGGCTTCTGTCTGGCCATTGTAGCAGCTCATTAGTCGGAGGACTCCAATTTGTGAGGCATTACTCCTCAGCTGAGCCTCTGACATTGGAACTCATTCGAGATAGAATTCTTTTAGTCCTTAAGCTTTATGATAAGGTCGATGTCAATAAGGTAAATCCTCACGTTTTTCAAAAGTCTTAGCCTAATTTTTGAAAATCCGCACAATCCGCACAATGATGAGTTTGTTATTTGTTTTCCTTGAAATTTCATCAGAGGCGTGCATAGTATTTTTGAAAACGTGTTGATTTCCAAAGCAAAGATTTTCAAAAACTAGGCTTTAGTTCCCTTCTTCATCTACTAGTTTGTTTGGATGTACGTGTTTTTTTATTAACTTTTTGATCTGTGTTTACAGCTTTCTGTCGACTCTCATTTCATGAACGATTTGGGGTTGGACTCTCTGGATCATGTCGAAGTCATCATGGCCATAGAAGATGAGTTTGGTAAGACAACTTTGTTCCTACTTATTTGGTATAATTTAAAGTTGACATTGAAGTTCATCTATCGGATCAAGAAATTAAATAATAACATTGAAATTCATCAACTATTAATTAATTTCTCCCCAGGTTTTGAAATCCCCGACGCTGATGCGGAAAAGTTATTAAAACCAGCTGACATCATTCAGTACATCGCTGACAAAAAGGATGTTTACGACTAACCTATGGTGAATCGCTCGTTAATATTTTATTTATAGCAGAAAGAGCTTATAATTTATTTGAAATTCTGATTTTCAGAAGAGGCGTTAAGTATCCAATAATAAGTGTAAAAGTAGCAAATATCGGATAAAATGCTTAGAGGAAGAGTCGAATTCGATGCGACCGTTCAGAAACTTGGCACCGACGGTTGACATCAAATCCTTTATAATTAAATTACAACTTCCTTTTTAAACTGATCATCTCTGTAGTTATAATTGTGAGTCAAGGAGAACACAAAAATAAAAACCAATTTAGTAGAATTATCACCGTTTTGATTGATTCTCGAAATTATTCGTAGAAAGTGAATGTTAGATTCCATGAACTATCCATCTATTCATCCTTCCTTTCGAAGTTTATTATTAAAGAGTCCTGTTCGGGATATTAAAAAATATATTGGTATCAATAAAATATGGACTGATTTACACAATACTTGAAGACAAAAAGTAATACTTAATTTATATGAATTTACGAAATTAGACTACTTCGTTAAATTAAAATTATGTATCAGGCATTATATTGGTAAATTAACTTGGCAAACCTCTTACGATAATATTGTTTCAGACCATAATACCTAGGTAATTATAAAGTTTCAGCTCACAAACATTTTTAACTTATTGACCAATTATCCAAAATCGTAGCAGCTTCCGCTCCCTAAATATTTACAGCTGAAGCTGTTTCAGTCTTGTGAGGATATTTCACTGATTTGGATTTTGTACCGGATCCATTCACAACATTTTTGGAAAGAAAATTGGATTCGGATTGTTTCGAACTTCTTTGAGGATTGCTAATTGCTATCACTACTTTGGATACGAATTCTAGATTCATATTCGTGCGAATTGGCTTAAACGACAGTGCCATTTAGATTGGCATAAACATTATCTGGAGTTCCGGCGATTTCTTCGTCAACGACAAAGTCTCTCAACGCAACGTCCAATCCTCCAGTTATCTCGTATTGGTGTATATCTATCAAGCCAACAATGACTTTCCCTACAGCAGCTTTCCATTTCTCTTCCATTGTTTCAACAGGCATACCTCTCCAAAGGGTGTCATACCACTTCTCCGAATCTGCATCTCGGATTATAATCCGATAAAATGGAAGCCCATCTAGTTTGGTGCACTCTGTAAAATAGGACCATTGACGATTAGACAGCTAGGGAATATATCGACATTGCTTATTGTCAAGTTTTCAATTACTTGAAAGTGGTGTTGGCTGGCTCTTCGGCATAGATGGGTATACGCAAGGGAGTAACAAAGGCGAGCAATACTTATCATAGAACGCTACGACTTCCTTCATCATTGTACGAGTACGTGTTAGGTCTGGGGTCTTTACTAAAAGTTTAATATCAAGTCAGTCACTCTTAAAGATGCATGATAAAAATGGTAAAATATTCTTGGGGTTACTTGTAAAACGAGGCAGTATTCGCCGGTGACAGAACCAATTGTCACTTTCTTTATCTGTTGTAAAGCAACTTGTAAGAGTCTGCCAGTTTTCTTGATTAACACATAGAGATTCCTCAGATCCAAAGCTGAACTAGGGAATTAATATTTGACATTTAAGAATCAGCTAACGATGCCGTTCTGCGTTTAGGTCAAATAGTAACACAAAAAACCTACCGGGTGTAACTTTTCATACATTTCACCATTTGGAGCAATTTCCATCGTTATTTTCTGAACTCCGACAATTGTTCCACGAAATGTTGTTATAAGCGACTCCCTCCGCTCAAACTTGTGGTTATCTGGAAAACTTTTGATAATTTTCTTGTCAAATGTGTATTTAATTCGACTCTTGTGAAACTCTAGAAATCCTTCCGCCGATTTTATTTTTGGTGTCAAACATCCTCCAGCACTCCAAACAATGTCATCTCGTTTCAATAGTTTTTCACAAGACTTTGCAGATATATGACATGTTACTGAGCGAAAAAAGTTTTGCGGAACAAGCTTGAAATACAGTGGGAGATTCTCATCGGGAAGGTACAGCTGAAATAAAATTCAGCATTATGACTTATGGAAGTATGTACCGGGTGAGTTTTTTAAACGCAAACCGATTCAAATCAAAATATATAGATTAATCCTTAACATAACTGAATTCAAAGTTTATATATTTGGATTAATAAGTCATGTCAAGCAACTACTGCATGCTGCTGCCTTTCCAATCTACTTGACAAAGGTTTGAAATCGGTAAACCTTGAATGATTGATGTACATATTTTGATATGAATCTGTTGCGTTGCAAACAAAACTCACCCTTTACCTTGTACCAATTAAGGGTTTATTTCACGGGAACTTACTTTAGTGTATATTGAAGTAGTTAAGTAGAGGTCCATAAAATCTTCTGGAGATACCTGACATCGAGACAGTACCACAAAAGTCCCAGGAACCAACTGTCTTTGAACGGGTAGCATATCTTTTTTCATGAACATTTGAAGTCTGCATCAGAAAAGGTCATAATTAACACAGCCGTATTTTGAAATGCGAAACAGGAAGTGATCGCCGAGATTCTGTCAGAATGTCAGAATGTCAGAAGGGTCTCTCCCCGTATGCGCCAAGTTAAATTATAACATGGGGCTTATGGGTAGAGACCCTCCTGCCTGCAGGTAACCTGAGCGCTGCAAACTGTAAATTCAATGCAGTTAACAGGATAATAGCTGCGAAAGACATGGTCTAACCTACTATACACTAAACTGTCTGACTAAGTAAATTATACAATTTTCTCTGTCTGCTTAACCTTGGACCTATCTGTGCTTCTATTTCATATTTCAAAAATAGTTGTAATGTGGTCTGTTAACCTGAATAAATAATAATAATTTATCTTACAGCACTGGCTTTTGTGAATTCTTGTCAATGAGCTGTATCCAACGAAAAGCCATAAACTGCCGAAGCGGGCGGAGAATTTGGGAAGTCTTCACATAATTTGGCAATTCACCCTCCTCAGATGTTTCTGCTTTAAAAAGGGCAAAGTTACTTGTATATGTTGACATCCTCTGGATCATGCCTACGTAGCTTATATAACCCATTAAATCAAAATACATGATGGGCCGTTTCTGACGAGGATTGATAGTGTCGTGGCTCCTTGAGAATATAGTAGTCTGCTTGAATAAATTGAATTTTCTAAACGTAGAATGTATAAGAAACTGGTTGAAAACAATCCCAAAATTCAAAGGCCAATTTAAATGTTTTAGGCATCTCACGGGTCATTTAAAATTTCACTCGGAATCCACAACTTCTCATCCACAGTAAATGTATTTATGGGTAGCAACTTAAGTCTAGAATGTGTATGGAATGGCACATGGCATATGTGCCTCACTTGGTATTTGTCCACCTTGATTTCCAAATTTAGAAGTTTTTTGCCTGCATAAGGGCTAGCAATGCCAGTTACTCGGTGGGGAGGAGGTTCTTGAAATGATCCTTTTGAAATTATCAAATAATCTCCTACTTCAACTTTTTCATGAACAATGCCGACCTATTTTCAACATTGCACCATTTATTATTATCCCTTTGTTGCAGATTGCAAAAAGAAGAAGGAACTGTTATTATTTTCTATTACTTACACTTTCATTTACCAGCGTCAAAATACATGCTCCTGTGCTATCTGCGACTATCAGGGTTCCTAAGATTAGGATTTTGCACAGTTCGTCTTTATTTTTCATTGAAACTAGATCAACTTTTTTCTCTAAAATTGAAATCAGCAACAACTTCATTCCCCAATTACCAATGAAAAACATTCAAATAATAACATAATTAGTTGACTTTAGTTTTAGGGACCAATACTTGCAATCACTTGTACGAAAATCGGACTCATCAGCATTTCGTAGCGGAAGGAACCTATCCTTGAGTAATCTTCTAACGATCTCGCCAAAAACTTCAGAGATTCCAACTCTTCGGGAAGAGTCCCATCATCGGGTATTTTCATTGTTTTCATTACTAAATGAACAGATAAATAATGTACATATATAACTGAAACGGCGAGTTTTAAAAGAAACACCAACAATCTACCCACCTAGATTTTTTTTAATGCCCGGAAAGTCCACAGTGATCGCATGAGTCCAGCCCCATAACTCAACATACGGAACATCATTCCGACCATGCATCTGTAATTGTAATTATGAATTAGAGTAATTAATTATATTTAAAATACTTGCAACACAACTAACAACATTATCCAAATATAACCAGATTTCACGGGTCATATACCGTTGGAAATGGTTTATATTTTGCTTTATTAATTATTTTTAAATCTCACTTCCACTGTAACGTTGGGTTCATCAGTAACTCTGGGAATACGTTGGCTAAGGTACTCATTATAAGAAGAATATGGAGAACGCCCGGGCATCGGCACCAGTTCCTCATCGAGGAAGTCGGAGTCGGACATTTTCAAATTTTAAATTATTTTTTAAATTCTGAGCAATAAATGTAGCTCCAAATGCTTAGTATTGGAACATTTTAAACTCATCGAATAAGTTAGGAGCCTTTGAACTCAGGATTTTCAGGATCTCCAAAATTAATAAATAAACGATTTCATACAATTCCCACCTTTTTTAAATCTGTTTTATTTCACACCACCCCAATAAGCACTTACTCCTTCCAAATTCATACGTCCACACAATCTGCAGACTATCAAATCCTTCGTTGCTGAAATTAGATATGAAATTATTGATACGCCTCACCAAGTTTAAATAAAATATTTTAATCAACAATTAAAAAAAAATTTAATCAAATTACTCGGTCAGTGTTGAGGTAGGTGGCATTGGTGGCGATGCGCGGTGCGCTGCTGCTGCGTAATTTCTCCTCTGCGGTATTATGCAAGCACTTTGTAAATAGAGCGGGACAGCGCGAACTGTTGAAACTTGTTTAAGTGCTGTTTTAATTCCTTCAATCTCAAATTAAAACGCTCAAAATTTATAAATGGACGAATCAGAAAGTCGTAGGTGTTCTCAACAAAGATTTATTTGTAATATGTAGTTGCTTTAGCATAAATATCAAGTTTTCAGTTGTCATATATGTGCCAAGTCTCCTATACTCTTTTTTCTTAACATTAATTGGAGTTAGATTTAATATTGAATTAGTTCAAATTCTCTGTTCATTTTATTGCTGATTCATTTCAAGTAGAAATTAATTTTCTTTGATTCACGCAGATCCGGACCAGCGACTCCCGACAACAAGTGCAGCCAACCCTGCTTTATGCCAAAATTCGTCTTGTATTCAAACTACCCCTGCCGGCCCTGTCCTTAAAGATAAGCCACTTGTCTTACACTTTGAACACATGTACAAACAGTTCAAATGCCAGGAGTGTGGGCAGTTCCCTTCCTCTGGGGCCTATATTTGCGTTGATAGTCACGTCTATTGTCATTACTGCTACCTCGCAAATCCAAACTGTCGACGCTGTCAGAAAGATCTCGAGAGGAACCCTTGGATTGAACAGGTGATTAACAAGTACTCCTTGAAATGCCCTTATCAAAGCTGTGGAGAAGTTTACAAGATGAGCGAAATTAATTTCCACACTTATACCTGCAAATTTATGTGAGAGCATTTGGCGTTATTGACAAAGTATAATTGTTGTGTGTCCCAATTGATAATTTATATTTGTGTACAGGACATCGGAATGCTTTGAAACATTTTTGGATCAAAATGGTCATCTCAAACAATGTTGTGAGGTAGTTCTGTCCAAAGATTTTAATGAACATCTAAGGGAACATCATGGTTACAAATGAAAAGTCTCCAAAGATCCGTTAGATTGGAAGGATGCAGTTATTTGAGGGCTTGATGTATTTGAACTATTTGAAGTTGAAGTGTTTAAACATTAAAGTCGAATTTCAAATTTACTGTCAATTATATGTCGTTTATTTTCTGGTATTCTGAGGAGCTCTGGTCAGAGAAAGAAATTTGAAAGCAAGAGTAGGACAAGGGAGGTGGATAAGGTACGCCCCTCATAATGCAAATGATTTCAAGAGTTTGAAACGCAATAGTATGAAGCATAATACTTATAATCAATTTTTAGCCCGAGCCAGGGCTTATGTGATCACCGTGTCCGTCCGTCCGTCCGTCCGCACGATAACTCTCTTCAAACGTGTCGGATGGACTTGAAATTTTGTACACGGGTGTATAGGGTCAATATAATG
>JAQFYM010001001.1:0-42703 GCA_034694785.1 Agrenia bidenticulata
TTTGAAGAGAGTTATCGTGCGGACAGACGGACGGACGGACACGGTGATCACATAAGCCCTGGCTCGGGCTAAAAACTCGAGCATTTTCTACATTTTTTTATAGTCCTGACAAACTCTCGCACTCGGTTCCATTATATAAAGTCCAGTAATGGATTTAGATTTGTAAATACAAGGCCCGATGGGATGATGGAGCGTTCTCTATGCAATAAAACCCATCCTGTATGCTTAGGCTTGAGGACTAGACTCATTTCGTAGTTTTGAGCGTGATTGATTGATGGTTTCGTGGGTGAGAGTGAGCATATGGCTATTAAAATAGATATGTAAGTGAATTATAGGTCTGGAGAGCAGTAGTTCTCCAGGATCTAGTGGAATAAGAGCTAGGACGGGTTGCACACATATGTAAATGTAAAGTTCGGAAACTTTGAAAACTTTTAAAACTGACAGCTCTTTGTGTATCTCCCCACTTGAGTGCGGACATACCGTCAGAAACGTTGGCGTTTATTATAAGCTACATCCTCCCATAAATATCAACTATGTGGCTCGAGTACTTTGAGTTTCTTTTTTCGAATAAGTTTTTTCTCTCTATGTTTTTAACTTGGAGCTTGAGCTGAGAATCCAATCCACCTCTGTTGATTTTTATGTTTTATTTGAGTGCACACACACGAGCTACAAACACTTGAGCTTCCCCGAGGAGAGAAAAATACGGTGATCAAGAACATGGCTTTGAAACATGAGTTTCGACGGCGTAAGTAGAGCTATCATCTTCTCTTTTTCTAAACTAATCAGGGACACTTTCCTTAATTCTAGTGGATGCTTTTATAGCTAGGAAAGTTATCCAGGGAAGTTTCATATACCATTATCATCCCTATAGAGTTCATTTATTTACGTCTCCGTAATGCAGTTTGATACTTGATGTAATGTCAGCTATTAGATGAACCAATTGCCATAGTCCTCTCTGACTAGGGAAACACTTGAAGATGATTATCTCAATTGGCCACTTTGTCCAGGGACTCTGACTAGTGCTGAGTGTTATTCGTACTTTGGCTAGTCCTCCTCATCTGTGTCGACTATGGGTACATGGTGGATTAAAACGTAGTATTTACCCTGTCTTGTAAAAGAAATTTTGAGAAGAGCCATACTGAAACATGGCTGGTTCATATAGAGCTTCTCGTCTATAAAGGATTTGTCAGTGATTTACAAATATCATGGACCCTCTACGGAGTACTGCCTTCGTTGAACATCCTACAATGGATGTTGACCGGTCTGGACATTCCTCTGCAGCTCTGTGAGCTATTGTTTAAGTAGTTGATAACTACGGTTTCCTACTTAGCTCGTACTGATTAGCTACATTTATTGTTAGTAATTGCACTAAGCTAATATTTGCCTAATAGAGACGGACATGGAAAGTGGAGTCAAGTAATTCTGCATTTTTAATACCTACTGACTATCATCTCCAAAATGCCCTGTCTCATTAATAGAATATACATGTACTTTAGTTGATGGTAATTTTTTGTGGTTGGGTTGGGTCTAGATAGGAAAGCTGTATTAATTTGAAACCACTATATAGTTGGATGGATGTAGTTAAATCCCAATGATAAGAATAGTTAAAGAGATAGAAGCAACCACGACCACTTGATACTGCCAATTTCTTTTTGCTCATTCTAAGCGTGTTGAGCTCATTGAAGCCATCACGGTGATGGGAATTGTCCAAGGGTGAAGGGAAAGAGATGTCAATTGGGAAAACAAGGCTCAATTCAATTAGACGAGAAAGACAAGAGTGAGGAGAGAGACGATAATGAAACAAAAGTAGAGAGAGAGAGACAATTTGTGACTATAAAGCTTTTCTAGAGACATGAGGACGTGAAGAGTCCCTATTTACTTGGGAACAGAAACCATTGGCCAAAAAAACGACTGTGACAATTTCGTGTTTTTGTTGTTGTTACTTTCGGTTTCAGCACTTGGACGTGTTGAACTAGGTAGACAGTGAGATCCAGATGAGGATTTTCTTCTAGAGTTGTCGTAATAAGATATGTCCCTATAATGTCGAGGCTGAAAAGAGTAGTAGTCTCCTCGCATTGTCATTGTCACATTGTGAGATTGGACAAAAGAGGAGGAGAGAGGGTTCCATGGTCCATTTGGCCACAGAGATCATGTCTCTTGTTCTTGTGGCGAAATTTTTCGATTTTTATTACATTTTGGAAAACACCCTTATGAGGATATGTATGAAGGGATTTTTGGCTCTTGGATTCGGGTGCACTGGCAAGTTGGAGATAAACTCGAACGTACATGTGCCCGAGTTCTTTATCAAGAATCTAGAATCTTAATTCTTAGGCTTATAAAGATGCTGAATGCATTTTTATTTTCATAAGAGGCTCGTATGATTAGAGATTGGAAAACGTTCTCGGGACTTTAAGGAGTAAGGAGTCGGGGAGAAACTGTCAAAGGCAGATTTTATATTAAAGCATGAGATGATCATGTGTGACCAATTAGCCCCGAGAAATTTCAAACTAATTTAACTCTTAGACTTTTAATGGCCTTTGAATTATTGAGTCTTGAGGCAAGTTTAGAAATTATTACAACTTTTCTTTATGTTCCCATTGAATTCGACTCTCGAAAGTTTCCATAATTTATTACCACACAGCTGCGAGTTTAAACATTTCCAAAGTCTCTATGGCTACAGGGTGTAGTGGGTCAAATCTTATCAAATTAAAATAACTTTACACACATCAAGTTGACACTGACAACTTCCTCAGCTCCACTTGAGACCGTGCAGTCTAGGTAATTCTTGGGGTTCTAAAATTTATAATGCGTTTACATTCTATAATCATCTGCATATCTCCAAACATTCTTCATCCCTGCACTGATCCTCATTTAGTTAATAACAAAAAACTATTAAGTCACTTTAAATAGTGTTTTTGTACTTGTTAGCTTTATCGATCCTACAGAGTCTTGAGCAGAGACACAAGCGTGGTT
Organism: Agrenia bidenticulata; assembly: GCA_034694785.1. Taxonomy (NCBI): domain Eukaryota; kingdom Metazoa; phylum Arthropoda; class Collembola; order Entomobryomorpha; family Isotomidae; genus Agrenia; species Agrenia bidenticulata. Next base: position 2,974 of record JAQFYM010001001.1, read on the forward strand.
TTTAGCTGTAATGTACTCTGTAATTCCCTTAAAATGCCTGACTGTTTGTTTAAATCACTACTCCACCATAACTGCTTGATCGATTTATAAATCTTAATATTTGATTCTAAGGAGGCCGGAGATAAAATTATGATAGCGTCGAATAAACTGACCCTTGACCTCTGTAAAAAGGTACTTATCAATAGTGGCCTATAAATGGGCCTGTATACGCCTTCGAAAAAAATGTTGGATCCCCTTGTAAATGTGTGAATAAACTGGGTGTGACAAGGGCAGAGTTTGTAGTTGATTACACAGCTTTGTCTTCCTGTCTACGTTTCTTAGTACCTGTCCATGTCAAATGATACTATTGCAATCAAGGAAAAAGACAGCCCTGCAATCAAGGAATCAACTCTAGCTGACAGTTTTAATACTGTTCGGTACTGGTACTGCTGGTGCTGGTACCGATCCCGTCACGTGCCTCAGTACCAAATCCATCAATCTATATAATAATAGCCCTGAAAAGACTCGACAAGGTGACACCATCCTTGCGGCGTGTCTATGCTATTACTACTACACTATATCGTTTTTGAGGATATATCTATATCTATAAATAAATGCATATTAGTTATATTTAAATAGGCACACTTCACACTCGCATTGTTGTCGTTACTTAGTACTTTAGTAGTCTACTGTCTCTCTCATCCGTGTTTCAATAAGGGACACAAAGGCTCGTATTATTGGCTTGTTGTTCTTGATAATTCACTCAAGTCGAGTGTCGAGTGTCAAAATCCCTTTGGACTTTAGACTGTATGAATTTGTGGAGTAGAGCCTTAGGAGCTCTCTTCCCTTAATTGTAACCCTTTTAAATAAGAGGATGGAGAGGCTCTCACGTAAAAGCATATTTAAAAGCCTCTCTATTACATCAGAAGCTTTCCCTGTATCAAACACTTTTCTCACCATGTGGACTTGTTGTCTTTTTATTTCCCTTCGGCCTTCTCAAAGGGCCCTCTGCAACCCTTGAACATATGTTCTCACTAAATAACTCGTTTTTTAACTACTTTGAGAGACTTTTCTAAAACAAAGCACGTCTATACTATTTCCAGTTGAGTTTCCATTGATGGCTTTGTGTGGCAGTACGGCCGGGCCAGTTGGTGAATGGACAAGCTGTTGAAATAGACACTTAAAATTCGGATTCTATGAAATGAAACAGCTCTCTTCCCACACTATTTACTTTGTCCATATCAATACGATAGTTTTAAATCCTGGAGAAAATCACCGGCTGTGGAGTATAATGAGTCATACTAGTTTTGAACGGACTAATCCTTAAAAAAATTAAATCTATTCGATTAATAAGGAAATCTCTTATGAAAGAAGGATGAACTGAAGCCACTTACTTCCTTCTGTACGAGAGTCAAATCTACTTCCGATTCTCCATACCGAACTGTGGAGACGCTTGAATAGCAAAAGATTATATCATATCCAAGAAATGTATACAAAAAAAATATAAAAACTTTTTCAAAATAATTGGAAGCTAAAACCTGTGGTTGTAACTCGAGTGATAGAATTATATTTTATCAAAAGCTTTTCACAGTATTTAATATTCTGAAGGATTTCCTGAGTTAGCCCAAAATTCCAAGCATCCCGTGTGGCTCAGATTTCTTGGGATTCCCAGTTTAAAATCCAAATACCCTATATACATTCCTGTCCTATACTCTATCCCCATGTTGAGGATATAACTATATTTTAATGACAATGAGAGATATTATAAAGGCAATGAAGCGAAGAACTTTACTCAGCAGCTTTTGGGCTGGGAATTGGAAATAGTTTTGAGGAGATCATGGTCCATTTAAGATCCCACGATTGAAATAACACCCTCAGTATATTGAGAACCTTAATCTCCTTAACCCTTTCCCACATGTATCCACCGAGATAAGGCTTCTTTTGAATTAAAAAAAATAGGTTTGATTCGATATATGTAACGCCACTGCCACTGCAAGAGCCATTGTAGCTATAGCACATGTACTCATGCATAGCATAGCACATTACAAATGAGTACGAAAGATGTATTTTAAAATGCATTTCTAAGCTAGGCACTTTTAAAAGAGCTTGGTGGAGTTGGATGGGACAGAATGCGTTGGAACTGCCCAAGCCCAAAGTGATTGTAAATAGAGTTGAATAAGCAAATTTTAAAAAGTCTGAAAATCTCTAGTAGATCTCTTAAAGAATCTTTAATTGCATTCTCTCTGAAGTTAATCTTGAGTTATTATGAAATCGGCGTCTACGGGCTCTTCAACTGGCCACGATTGATATGGATTTTTCTGAATGTTATAGGGATATATCTGGCCTGCCTCTATGTCTAGTAAATGCAATGAGCTATTCAGCTTGGAAATAGATTCAGTAGTTATGAAGGATTACACAGTGAAACAAAAAGACGGACAGACAGACAATTTTAGGGAATTGTATAATCCAACTTTTCTTGATGCTGCCTCCCTTAAGAAATGTCTAATACTTTAAAATATTGAGTGCCTAGTCACCTTTCTCATTAGTCGGTTATTGCTGGACGTGGGAAGACTCTCAAAGCCCGACGTACTATTATCTCACACTACTCTCGCTCTTTCAAAGTTTCAAAAGTTGTTAAACCTCGAAAGTTCTAAGATAAAATTTTCCACGTAGCCCTTTCAGTTATCATCCTCGGAGATATTTAATATCCCCAGGAAGAGTTGTAAAACGCAATGTAATCCCATGTGAAATGAAATCCTAAAGATTTGTGATAATTTCAGGTTATGACTCTCAGCGAAATCGGAACCACATGAACATGAAGAATTTGCAGGATCCTAATAAGCCACAAAAGCCTGACGAGCCCAATCCGTGTCTACCCATCACAACGGTAAGTCACAACACTAGTTAGTATTGATTGTACACAAAAAGACCACCTCTGACTCTTGATAATGATACCGTATGGTTTATCGGCTGTAAATCGTTTTATAATCTACCGAACCACCAGAGCTTTGGCTTTTCTAGCTCCTTATTACCAAAAACAATCAAGAAGCTCGAATACTATCACATAACTAAGATTTATTCACACATTAATTTAACTCCGTCAAAGCTATAGGAATTTGTGGTTTTACTTTGTCGGTAGATTAACTTTACGATCCCTACCGTTTCGGATTCATCCTTTAAAATCTACACCACTTGACCCCTGACCACTCCACCCTTTTAAGAAGTGTATTTGCATCGCTTATTTAGCTATTCGGAGGTATTGATTCAATGTTGGGTGTAATGAGCCTGGATTTCTATTAGACAGTCAACAAAGAGATTAGTGGATAGCATTTATGGAAATGGGACAGGGACAGGGCAGTATGGGATTAACCGGTCGTTATTGTAATTAAAAGTTGCTCACAATAAGTCTAGCTCTTGTATGTCTAAAGTCTAATCTATTTAGTGGGGATGTGATCTTATATAGCCATGTTATATACATGCACTTTATATTCGAGTTGGGCTTATGAGAGAGATTGTAATCAAGTCATTCCATAAATTAACATGATAATGTCCGCAGGCTGAGGACTAAACTTTTACTAGCTACTGAGCCAAGGAGAGGGCCTTAAGGGGATTGCGTGTAGTTTCACGTAGACATTGCGAAACTGTCAAATCTCTTCTGTAATCTCATATATCATATTCGGAGCCGTTTAGTCCCCGACTCAAGTTCCACGTGTTTCAATATTTTTATGTAGTTTCAGGGAGAGAGCTCTCAAATATTCAGCTGTCATGTCAATTAAAAATGTCACTTTTTACATACAGTTCAACCCGTTTAGTACAGTACATTAAGGTTGGGATTGTAATCCATAGTCACGTCCCGTTTCGGTTCAGCTCCTCGTGCTTACAGAATCAGAGCTGAAGGCTAGTCAAGAGTTGGAAATGCAAGCTGATTGCAATGCCAGTTGGAGATGAATCATAGATTTATCAAGGAACGGAAATACGCACATTACCTCATTGGTAGCAAATAAAAAAAATTATACAGGCTGTACGTGGTCATGAAGCTTCTGTCAGTTTTATCATCGAAACTATGAATCATGAATTAGTGGCGAACTTGAGCTTTACGTCAGGGTCTCAAACATGTACCTTGGGTATTGATCCTGAAACAGGAGTTCGTTTAAAAAGGTTCAAATGAAATGTCAATGGGCCACTGTTAGTAAACCCTTATAAAGGTCAAGGTTTGATTTTTTCTGGCATGTTTAGTCTGGTCGAGCGATTGAGCTATTCAGTTTCAAAATCAGTCCAGAAGTTATGAAATTAGTGTGAAACGAACAAACGGACAGACAGACATTTTTTAATGGAATTATAGAGCAGATTTTAACTTGGATTTCTGTAAAAAAACTAAAACGTTTGTCTTTTTTGGTTTAGGTGTCTTCTTCGGAAGTGGCAAAAGCAGGTCGTGTTTTGAGGACACTGATTTTGACCCGGAGTCCTGGCCTTGTTCGTGACCGTAGACAACAGTCACGAACGTTCCGAAGGTGCCTAGTTGGAGCTGAGATGGTGGATTGGCTATTGGCCATCGGAAGTGCGTCTGGGATTGTCAAGTCAAGGCACCAGGCCACTGGAATGTGGCAAGCCCTTCTTGAAGAAGGAATCATTCAACATGGTAATTCTATAATCACTTACTCCATAACACCCTCAATCATTCATTTTAAAAAAATACAAAAGCCTGTCACCCTTACCCAATCCGGACTATCTCCTTTAAGGCAGGAACACATACATCAAGTCAACCTTATTTAATTGATTAAAAAGCCTACTTAGCCGAGTAGTTTGGAAACGTGAGTTTTATCAACTTTAGCCCAAGTGTGAATTTAAATAGATTGTTAATGCACCACATGGGTGTGGATGAATTATTATCAACCCTTGATCATCATGCCCTTGTAAGAGTCAGGCAAAGTCTGAGTTTTTTTTAAATCTCTGTCTTTTTGCATTACTAAGTAGCTAAAGTTTAAAAAAGTTGGACTGGATTCTGCTATCTTTGCCATAAACGGGCAAATTTTACTGCCCGGGCAGAGGCCAAGGCTAAACGGGCTAGGGAGAGCTCTTAGCCAAAATGTTTTTCAGTCAGGATGTCATTAGATTTGTTTTGTTTAAATTCATAGCTTCTGTAAACTAGGCTAATATTTTCATGAAGTAACTCTAACTACTAACCCTTAGGTCTATTTATACGTAGTTGATAATTATTTGAATAAATAAAAAATCCCAAGGACACTCGTTAGTTAGACGTGACCACAACTCGTAAACACTAAAGATGAATACTTGACTCGTGCTGTCTCCTGTCCTCTACACTACCTCTTGCAAAAAAATATACCAGATCAAAAGATCTCAGTCCACACGAGTACATTTTGATACTAGGGCCAAGCTAGTAGATATCTGATCTGATAGTTAATGTCAAAATACTTGAATGAGCTCCCTTTAAATTGCACGACCTTCATTCTTATTTATGAAAAATCCCAAAGTAGACCCTCGGGGGTCTTACTCAACTTACTAAAATCCTCTTACTGTCTATATTATTACTTGTAAAAAAAATGGATAACCTGTGGTAAATCAACACGACTTACCTGAACCTGAAGAGCTGCCTATACATACAATGCGTGTAACCAGGATGGGTTTACAATTACAAATGCTCGGCTTAGCTACTAGTTAATGGTTAATACTGCTCTTTCATAACTCGTAAAGTGTTGGCTATGAGTTATTCATACGTTTTGTCCTTGTGTTTCAATTAGTTGGATTTTTTAAGTGGGAAAAAGCCTCATCTCCGTAGTACAGGTAGAAGTAGAGGTCGAGGAGTTTATAGAGGATCTATTAAATGCTACGTGATCTAATATTCCGTATTGTACGTCAGTGGTGGAATTCAGTTGGGCGTAGCCCCTGCGTTTTTACTTCGTTCTTCCAAGTTCCGTCATTTTTCTTCAAAAGTTATGGCCCTTTCACATGAAATTCATTATCGTTATCAAAAGACCTTGTACCTTGACAAAGTTCTGAGCCTTTGAAATACTCGAATTTCGCTCACCATTGATGGTCCAAGGGAGTCTTCAGTGTGAATCCACCTAAATAGTTTGGAACTAACTGTTTGCTTGGAATGAGGAATGCTAGACTTTTTTTACAATTAGGGGCTGTTCGTAAATTACGTTGCGCAAAATCCAGATTTTTAGACCCCCCTTCCTCGAAAGCGAAATATGGTCGAACAAATAATTAACATGGAGCGTAACGTGACCTCTGACCCACCTCCCGCGTTACGTTATTTGCGAACAGACTGTAATGGAACAATAGCAAGTTCTTCTGAAACTTTTTTTATTTATTTTCAGAGACTCTAAAGGCAAGTACAATTCATTAGAACTATTTATTTTTCCTAATTCCATAAAAAAAAAGTTCTCAATCAATTTGGGCTCGAGTATTTTGCGAGCAGCCAAAAACTATCAAAGTCTCAGGTGGAGCTCAACTTAATTTCAGTTAGTACAAAAGTGATCACTCTTTTTGAGTTGAACAGGGTTCTTGTACTTTGATGGACTTCGTAGGACTCGTGAGGAGCCATTAGTTAGATTGATTCTAGTTTTGAAACTATTTTTCTTATGCATTATGTGTACATCGATAATGCCTAGTTGGGTACGACCTTTTAACTCACACCGCCAATGTTAATTTGTATGGGAGTGAGCAAGACGTCGTCCTCAACTCAGTATTATCAATATGACCATTAATTTTGGCACGTTTTCATCAGCAATTATCCAACATTGGAATACCAATTTCAAAAATCATTATTAACATTTTATTTTATTAGTATAACTTATGATGCCTTAAACAGGTCTTAAAAATTCCAAGGTTGTACTGGCTCAGATTCACACATCCTGTTTACCTTATAAATTCCATGTGAACAAGTTGATACGGATTTAGGAGCTGAGAGAAGTCCAATCAAATGTTACATCTTGAGCCTTGGCTCGTTAAATGGATTTCACTTTTTTAAACACCATTCTTCTTTTTTGGTAATTACAATTGAGAGACAACATAGCGGTTCCTCGTGAATCCAAGTGGTCATAAAAGCTCTAAATGTTTGACTCTTGATTTGTTTCAATACATTGCCTAGTCAGTCTCTGGCTAAATCTCTTGAGAGACAGGTTTTTATCATTACGGGTCGTTGAGAAAAGAGAGATTGAAGTCTCGTCGGTTTGATTGAGAGAAAAAATCCTCTTCGAGCAAGCAAAACCACTGTTACAGATAACTTGGTAAGAATGAGGAATTGATTATTACGGGAGGCCGAGCTGGTTTGTGGGTCCAACCTGCTTTGGAATCATGTGTGATTCCATTTATTCATGCAGTCAATATATATTCATCCATGAACAACAATGAAACTACTTTCGGAATGGATTTTAAGGATTACTAGGTGTGTACAGGCCCACTAGTGGGCCACCATTGATAAGGAAATTTAGCAAAGAAGCCAAGGGCCGACTTTGTTATAATATGTATACAACTATATAGGGTCTGGTTAATCTTTTGACATAGTTAGCTGTGGAATCGCTCCAGTAGTTATGAAAGAGTAGAGACCAAACAGACATTTTTAGTGAATTAGAGAGTAGACTGTATTTTAAATAAAACCTATTCTTTTCAAAGACACGAAGAAAGTTGATGGATCTATTTACTCAAAGTTTCCCAGAGGGGTTTAATCACTCTAATCAACGAGTCTTCCAAGATTGAGTCAAAAGTTTAAATCCATTCATGATTGTACAATACTTAATAGAATTAGAGGGAGTTTTGCCACTCCATTCCTTGATTTGTATTGAAATTAAAACGGTTCATAGAATCAGATGATGATAATGACATGAGAGTAAGAAGAACAGTTAGACAAGGGAAGAATCATCCTTTAAAAACAGAGAGCTCTGAAGAAATTGATAGGGAAATTGGGACTGGATCTCCACTCACTTTTTCCTCCACTTGCTAATTTGCATATCATATATTTTATAATAACCCTGCACGCACCATATATTTACAAATTATATATATTGTACAAATACTGGATCAGGAGCAACGAGTTGTATTCAACTAAATAAAAAAGCCTAAGGGTTTAAAAACAAGAGCATTTGTATTTTTTTAATGAATTGGAACTAGGTAAATTCTTCTCAATCCTTTGTATCCTCCAACACCTCTCTCTTCTCTAATAAGTTTAACATGTTCCCACGGGTTTACTTGGCTTCGTATCATAAGATCATCGGAGATTTTTTAAATATGTTCAGACAGGTATATCCGAGTTTTTTTGTTTACTTTTGGAGATTGTCGTAAGAGTTGTAAGTGGACAATCAGGTTGAGGTATAAATTGTTTTAAATCTTGTAATAAAAAACAATTTGGAACTCGGTAACGTTTTCTTATATTAAATTCTGACAGGTATCGAATGTTTTTTTGTTTACTCTTGGAGATAAGAATAAGAATAAGAGTTGTGTAAAGGGACAATCAAGATTATATTCTATTGAGACAAAGTACATGTTTACAAACAAAAAATATCGCATTGAAAAACAGTATGGAACCCTGTTAGGTTTTTTTTTAAATTCAAAAACGTGTATCCAAGTTCTTTGGTTAAATTTGAGATTGTGATATGAGTAAGTGGACAATCAGGATTATATTCTATTGAGAGATATAGTATTAATTTTTTTATTTAGAATCTTGTAATAAAAGACAATTGGTACTCCTACCGACCGAAAGGAATTTAATGTTTAAGAATAGGGACATTAAAGCCCCAACAGATTTTGCAATCGAGAATGTGGGGAGTCCTTAAATTCTGTCATTGTTGAAAGGTTTAAAAAAAATCAAATAAAAACAAGGACCGTTAACACGCAAGAGTGATTGCCTTTGCATATTACGCCAATTTACGGTAATATAAACAGAATCCAGATTCCATTCCAATCATTTACTAAACTATCCCGCTATCTTGACTCTCTCAAATTGGCTCGTTTTTCATCGTACATTTTTTATTGTAAAAAACCTCTTTTAGTTCTCAAGCTAAATTAAGGGACAGTAAAAACATTTCATCTTTAGATAACAGGGAAACGCTTTTAAAAGATTTTAATTCTCAATACAGAGTTCATAAATTCTTTTTATCTGAGTTACAATATTTTTGTAACACGAATGAGATAGAGAGCCTCCAAAGATGTGATCCACGCCTTCATTAAGTTGTTTTAATTAAGGGAGAGCTCAAATGCAATTGCTGAGATAATGAATAGAACCCCCCCTTATGATCATTCATTTTAGTCTAGTAGTATAGCATCTACACGGCCAAGTATTTTTTATGTAAGCATCAATGGAATGCTGTTGATAGTTGAAGGGAATGAATGACTGAGAGGAAACAAGTTAGCCTATAACTGTCTCACTTTAAATTGCTTCAAATAATTATCAGAATATTAAACTACGTTGTAATAAATCAAAGGGAATATTTATCTTTCAGTCACGAAATATTATCTAGATCATTTATTCCCAAGACCCCAATCAATTGCCTCGTATAGGTGTATACAGGCCCGTCAATAGGCCACAATTTACAAGAAAATTTTTGAATCTAAATTGCCGATGTTTTCTGCAGCTTAATTAGTAAATCTATTAAGGTCTAACATTAGTCCAGTTAATTCTGAATATTTAATAGTAAAAGTTACCTTTGTAAGCTAATATTAACTATTATATGAGGTTAGGACTAATTTTAAGGTATTAAGTAAAACTACTACTCCATATTTAACGTTTGTATGAAATTGTAAGGATGCTCCATGGGCGTAAGCTCGCAAGGAGCAATTTCGAGTAATTAAAAAAAAAATTAGTCCAGTTAGTTATAAATGGTTAGTGAAAAAACGGACAGACATTTTAATGGAATTATAGAGTATACTAGCAGGCAATTTCAATAAGACCTATTGTCATTTTTCCTTCAGCAGGATAGATATAATTCTGGTCTCCCTAGTTTACTGAATGGAATGAGCTATTGAGCATTAAAATTGGCGCAGTGGTTATAGAGGTGTAGTGAAGCAGACAGACAAACCGATATTTTCGTGGAATTATAGAGTAGATAGAAGAAATAAATTATTTGCAATACATCCAAGGCAAGCAAGGGTACTTGTGAGTCACTTGTGACTGCTATGATTTCAATATCTTTTCCCTACAAGTTGAGCCTTTGAGATCCAATCTCGACCAACTTGGAGAATGGGAATAATATTATACAAAGGGAAAAAGGGAAGAGTCAGAGTCACTGGTATAAAGCATTAAAACAATTTGGGGAAAGGAATGTAAGAAAGAGGAGATGTAGCCATGTTCCATGTTGCCCGGATGTTTATAATGACTTCAATCAGCCTTGTTATACATACATTTGATTTGAAATAGTTTGAGCAAAGCAGTAGTGACACCCCATATCTCTCTCTATGCAAATTATTAGGGAATTGCTGAATCATCGGCAAATATTTTACTTCTCTCAAATCCGGCTCCAACTCATCAAGTACAAATAAAAGCCAGTTATATGGACTTTAAAACTTTAGTTACAGCCTACACTACAAGCTATTGTTAAACATGGCTTCTTTGCTGATTGACTCACAAAGGGAAACTGAACATATTATTACAATGCGTATTGAATATTTTGATCCCTAGTTACCTTGGAGCATCCATTCCGAGACAAGTACATCTTTTACCGGTTCACCATCGATGCGGAGGGTGAGCTGCAAAGTCGATCTTGGTCGAGGGGGCTGCCTAGTCCGGAAGATGAGCGAGAAGCTGATACGAAGCTGTCGGAGGTGTTGGCATTCCTGGCCCAACGTGCTCCTGATGCAATTATGCGCCTTATCCTAAGGAAGCCGTCTTACGAGAGGACCACCGACGACTTGGAGATGATCTACGAGGAACTTCTCCACATCAAAGCCCTGGCTCACCTTTCGAATTCGGTGAAACGGGAGTTAGCGGGGGTGATCGTTTTTGAAGCTCATCCCACCAGCGGAACTGTTTGTAAGTTTTAAAACCCGTATCCATCAATCCTACCCGTATCTTCATCTTCAGTCGGATTCAAAGGGCATTGAGTAGATTCAGCTCAGGCAATATTCTCGTCTCTTGTTCAAGGGTGGGATTACAATGCTCAGAGCCACAATAGACGGGGGGTAACCTACCCCTAAGTAATTGGATTAGGGAGGTTCGTAAAATAACAACACCGGGTAGCTCTGGTAGGAAGACTTAAGTTTTACCCAGCGGAGATTTAAGGTTCCCTAGTCATCTCCGAGTTTCCGGCTCAACGGGTCCTTTGTCCCTGACTAATTAGATGTGAATGATATTTAACTGTGGGTTGGGCTGAGAAACTCATCCTTTGATTTGTCTAATGACTCCGGCCTGTTTAATCATAGTGTTTCATCAAGGAGATGAGGGGAAGAGCTGGTATATAATACTCAAAGGATCCGTCAACGTCGTCATTCGAGGCAAAGGCACCGTCACTTCTCTTTATGAAGGCGATGATTTCGGAAAACTTGCTCTCGTTAATGATGCTCCTAGGTGAGTGGGATTTTTTATTTTATATCTTTATCAAATAACTGCTATCATCTTCCTCGAATCATTCCGCATTGTTATAACCGATCATGTTATATTCTAATATGGTCTTTCAGTGTTGGGTAAGGCTAGGTTAAGGGGTACTGGGAAAAAGACGAAAGTTTTACTCGACATTGGCAAATGTGGGAAATAATAGATTTTTTTGGGGAAGGACTTGAGGTATCGAAAATAGGAGAGTCTCTCTGGAGGTTTCTGCCTCTGGGAAGGAGCTCAAGGGCTCAAGGAACATAAATAGATTTTGTGGAGTAAATCCATTTAGTTTTAATTGGACCAAAGTCTGGTTAACTGATGCAATTGTTAGCTGGAATTATTTTCTTTTTCTTTTTGCTGGGAAGAAGAGCTCTTTAACTTTAATCAGGATTATGGAGTTGGGATTTTGATATATTTTCTGATTATATTGTGGTTTATGTTTTGAAACTTTGAAATCTTCGGCACAGGGAAATAAGGCAGGCCTTGCCTTGTATATAGATTTTTGTTCTAACGAATTGGTATTGATAATCAATTATATTTGATTTTGGATCAATCAGAATCTTTTTAGTCTATAACCTGAATATGTCTGCCCGTCTGCTTCTTAGCATGACAACTAAATCGAATTTAATGCTGAATATTTCATTCGTTTACTAGACTCTACTCGTAATAATTACTATAATTAGTATGCTGTATTCACCCTTGACCTTCAACAGGTTCTTATAAATTGTGGCCCATGAATGGGCCTGTTGTTTTGATTTGATCTTAATGAAATGAAAATCAATCAATTAAAGTTTTTCTTAAAGATCAGCCCAAAAAATATACATTTTAAACGTTCCAAACTCAAGAAATAGTCCAACTACCTTTTCGTATAATCGGATAACACACACAATTCTCCAGATAAAAAGTCCAGAGCCTCGCTAATATTCCTCAAGTCTAACTAAGTCCCCCAAGCCTATAGTTTAAGGTAGGATTTAGCTAAGTGCTCTTTCAAAAGCTCCAGACCAAATCTGTCTCATTCCGGTTCACTTGAAATGTGCCCAAGAGAAATGTGAATTATTTCCACCTCATGAATGAATAATTTCATTTACAATTTTTACGCCCCTTAACTTGATCATCGTTCCTTTTTAGAGTCCTACTCGGGATTACAGGGGGGATTTGATGACATTAGGAATTATTATCAGATGTTAGGGGCTTAGGCCTGGCCAGCCGTGTCCAAGTTTAACGAGGATCTCTTTATTATATAAAAAAAACACTCTCAAAACTTGATAACAACAATCCAGTAGTAGGTTAGTGTATATAGACACTCTGGCAATTCGATTAAACCAAAGAATCCATAATATCTCCTTCCGAGTTCCCTTTCATCTCTCTCTGGACGATATTCTTAGAATCCTATTGGATCCAGTGGCAGAGGCCTGATTTCAATCCTTAAAAAACGTATAAGGGGTTCATAAAAACTTTGGATAGCCCCAATTTATCATAAAATTTGATTTTATTGAATAATAACATGAAATTAAAAAAGGCCCTTTGTTTTCCATCTCAATCTGATCATGTCCATCTTCAAACTCATCCATTTTCATTATTCCTTACACAAATGATGGCAAAATTTTAAGTCAATCCAGCAAGTTAGAAGAGATTTGTCACACGGACAGACCGGACAGACAGACAAGGTGATCACAAAAGCCCTAGCTCGGGCTAAAACTTTCTCAACTTTCTCCACCTCATCTAGTTGTATGCCTTACTCCCCTTGATTTACTTTTAAAATTTATCCCCCTCCACTCGAAGAGGTTCGTGTCCTCATGATGAACTTGCTCGAGTTATGCCAGACTCGTCTCTATGTGTGTAGCATATCTTTGTAATTCCAAGTATAAAATTTCTTCTATGGAACCCGCTAGAACGAGTCCCCAAAGTAGTCCTGAGCCGAGCACTAAAAGTGTATGAAATTTCTTTGGATTCAACAGGGCAGCAACGATCGTCTTACGGGAGGATAACTGTCACTTCCTCCGGGTGGATAAGGACGACTTTAATCGAATACTTAGGGACGTGGAAGCTAATACTGTTCGCTTAAAAGAGCACGGCCAGGATGTCCTCGTACTTGAAAAAATCTCAGCAAATAACGCGAACCCTTACTCACATTTCAAGTAAGTACTCTCCCTTACCTTATCCAAGTTTTTTTTAGAATAAAAGCCAACCGACCTTGACTCTTGCGTCTTCTCCCATACATAAAATAATTCAAACTCGGAAGAAAACGGATCTGCATCGAAGGGTACTTATCTCTAAAATTTCATCCCACACCGATCTCCTAAGTGTAGCCACAAAAAATACATGAAAAATATAAGCCTCACTTTCCTGGAATCACTTTCCAATAAGTTATTTTTTTACAGCGTAGGGGGGGGGGTGTATTAAATGCCAGTTTACTATATGTTCCGTACAGACATGACAGTTTGAAATTTGCCAGTTAAGCAGAAAAAAACACGGCTTTTGGGACCGACTTGAAACTCAAAGTGTTCTTGAGAATCCAAAAGACTTGAGAGAAAGATTGATGAGTTCCAATTCCTCTTATCCTTTTCATACAATTTTGTGCCCGGAACTTACCATCTCCAGTAAAGTTGATAGCATTTCTGGAGTAATGGATGGATTCCAAAGTTTATTGCACTCATTAAATTTACAAAGCTATGGAGAGTTTTCAACCAAGTGGGTAGAAAAATAAACCGTTCAAAACACAATTAACAAAGAAGCAGGTCATTTTTATTTTTAAGTTTCTACATTAGTTTCGAATATTCTAAATTGAATTGAGTTCCCTGTCCCCTTGTCCTGTTATACTTTTATAGTACGCAGAATAAGTTACTCCACTAGTCTAAAAAACCGTGAAGGTTGCACCCGATTGTGACTATCTTCGAACTAGGCCTCCGCAAGAACATCCTAAATAGATTTCTGAAACAGATATGGGGAAATTTGACTTGATTAAAAGTTATCGTCCAGACGGTCGCACGGAAACACGAACATTCACATAAAGTAGCTGTACTATCTAATAAAATCTCACCCACTCACTCTCACCTCTCTCTTAAGTTGGCTCTTCGAGGAAAAGTGACACTCCCAGAACAACTAATAGAAAATGCTTTGTTAAATATTCAACAGGGGCTGACCCACCCCTCCCCCAAATATATGCTTAAAATGAATTTTGAATACTTTCAGATACTCTGTGATGGCTGGAAGTCCAGCGAAAATGTTGGAACATCTACTGGAAACGCGGTTGGATGGGAGGGACCGCTCTTCGGTGGATTCTACAGGCCGACGGGCATCTGGAACTGGGGACACGGACTTGTTCTTGGATGACTTTCTTTTAACGCACATCATCTTCATGCCCATCCATCAATTGCTCACCGAACTCACCAGACAATATCCTTTTCATACAAAACAAAAGTACTATAACTACTACACGATTCAAAGTAGACGACAGCTTGCTTTAATAGCCGTGGAGAAAGCCTAGTTGGTATTTCCTGGATCCTTCGGTCGGGCTTTTTTTCTCATATAATTTGCATGGAGTCCTATGCTCATTTTTATTTTTACATGCAGTCTGGCCGTAAAAGCTGGTCACTGTGTCTCTGGGACTTCTCTCCTGGCATTTAGACAAGTAATAAGAGTTTATTGAAAATATTATCAAGTAACTACCTATAAATCATAGAATATCATAGAAATATGAAAGACAAAGAACCTCCAGGGTTTCCATTTCTAGAAATGCAGTCTCATTAGTCGAGGACAGGGAGCAAGTAGGGTTATGAATTTTTAATCAATCTCCCTAGTTTTTTCATGACAAGGTAAATCTATGTTGTAGTCTCGCTAACAAGAGCCCTTGCTTTCCCTATAATTATAATAGCAAGTCCAGAGAATACGTCGAGCTTGCTCCTATCTGTAGTTAGTTTCAGAGGACATTGGGTGAAATGAGTTGTGCCATGAGGTCTTGATAAATAGGAAGAGGTTCGGCCTGGGAATTGGGAAATCCGATAGGGAAAATAGAGATTAGCAATATGCAAATGTCAAATTGTGCTCAGAATCCCAGTGCCACCAATGCCAACCGTTTGCACCAACTGATATGGACAGTTGAATACAATCCCATTCAAATTCAAACCCTTTCCCTTCAGTTTTCTATGCCAGAACATGACATTCCTCTCGAGCTGTCCCCCCTCACTCTTTACTTTCTATATGGTCGAAGCTAAAGGGCAAATCGATTCCTCATCAAAATGAGGTTACATACAAAAGTCTCCAATTCCACTTAGAACACCAAAACTCCCTATGTAACAAGGACCAGTTTGTTTAGCATATTTTACATTAGGGAGACTGCGATACTGTGAGTTTTAGCCCAATCTTAAGAGAATTGCTGTAGTCACAATCCACAGCCAAAAATTACCCTATGTAATTTTCCTAGTAATTGCCATTGCCAATATCGTTTTTATTAAAACCATCTGTGTACGTTTTCACATACTCAGTTAATAATTGTCTACAGAAAATCCAAAGGACAAACTAATAGCTCAAACTTATATAGCAAGAAAAACAGATCATGTTGTTCCAATGTAGAAGGCTATAGGAGTATGACACGCTTTAATCGAGTTTACCCAACCTGACCTGCCAAGAGACACACACTAACATTTTTGGGTGGTAGCGGAGCCAATTTGCCCTAGAAAGTTATCAATAAAGCACACATACTGTAGGCAATAAAAAAAGATGATGAGATTGTTCCTTAACTCCCCTGCACTTGTAGAGTAGAGACTTCATGTCAAGATCGGGAATTCATCCTGGCCTGCAAGAGACGCGTCGTTCAGTTCGTCCACCGGTGGGTGACTACAATCGGGGACCCTGTCTTTGAAGAGGCCTGCACACATCCTTTCCTTCAGGTAAGATGAGGGGACTGCTACTATGGAACCCTTTTCCAACACAATTACCCAACCTGTTTACCATTTCTACTTAGTCACAGAATCCCCCATCACTTTCCCCGTAATTGCTTTGGTATAATAACCATTCTTCAAAGACCGTCTCGTCTACTCACAAGTCTGGGGAAGGGAGTGGGATTAATTGGACAGTGAAATTGAAAAACAAACAAATATACCTGGAAAAGCTCCAGCCTCGAACCGAGTCCTTCTCCAGACGTTCCTTGATGCGCAGACATTTTCTTTGAATTAAAAATGAAAGCACATGACATTAGCTGGCAGTAGGGGCTCGTTCAGTAGCTCTAGGTAGGACATTTTTTGGAGAGAACTGGACGGAATGATATTTTCCTAGAGAGTTGACGGACCCAGTGGGGTTGATTTAAATCCTATAAAGATTTAAATTCTGTGAGGTAGACTGTAGACTGGAGGAGGTTGGATGGGTTTTAATTTCCCTTATTTTTGTGTGACTACCTACAGGAGTTGTTTGATGAAGTTCAAAAGGAGAGCACCTCTTCAGGGACACTGAAAGATGAGGTGAATTTGATGCTTCAAGTGATGGACATGAAACGAGCGTACGTAGAAGAGACTAGTACCGCTGCGGGTCAGAAATGGAAACTCCCTCCCTCGGGACAGCCCGTGAGTCTCTTTGGGGCCCCTTCGAGTTCGAGGGACGACGCGGCGGAAGGGCCTATCGAGCGGCGATGTACTATGAACCCTAGTGATGACAGTGAGTCCCACTCTTTTCCCCAGATAATAATAATGGAGGGGTGTGGCTGGGTTGATTGGGACTGAGATGAGACGTTGAGGAGGAAGGATTGGCAAGGAGCTGGAAGAAGGTGAAGTAGCAGCTAGGAGCACATCCAAGCCAGATTTATCCTCTGGATTTCTGAACCGGAAATGAAGCGGAAATCTAATTTCCGTAGAATAGGGCGAATCCTAAGATTTTTATTTACCAGAGGGAAGATAGTTCAACTCTGAGAGAGAGAAGAATGGGCAAATATCAGACACAATGTTTAAGGCCCACACTACTGGCCTATTTCTTCTTCTCATGTGTAAGGAGATGTGACAAGCTGTAAGGTGACAGGTATTGATTGTACTTATCACGCTTTGGGCGTCGTGAAGATGGCTTTACCTTGGCTCTCTCCGTTTTTTCTTGAGGAGACTGTGGTTTTGGATGTAGAGGGAAAGAAAGGAGAAATTTGGGCCGGGGACATGTGTTTCTTTACCGCAGGATTTTGTGATCCAGAAAATAATCATTATTTTCTCCTCTCTGTCTATAATACTAAAAATATAGGCTTCCGTTTATACGAGGAGAGGGTGTTCTTATGATTTGTCCAGGTCTTTAAAAAACATCTAACTATCGATCCCTGCGACCAATTAAAAAAAATTAAATGATATCGTGCCGATGGTCCAGCTCGAGTGGGTCATAGAAATTTTTGGGAAAATCAACATGGGAAAGATATACAACAACACCATACAAATCTCTTGGGGGCGATTTCCAATGGGACTTGAGATTTTTAAAGACCTGGACAAATCATAAGAAAATCCTGTATATTTCCAACAAAAGTCTCATGAAGTTCGGGAAAGTGAGTTGTAGTATCATCATATCATTTCCAGACAAGCCAGCTAAAGTTACCAACTTGTATTTTCTTTCCTTGCATAAATAATAATATGGAAAGCCAATCCCCTCCACCGAGTTTCGCAAAGACATAACAAGATAAAAGAATGTGCCTTTGGTTTTTTAAAATATTAAACATTCCCAAGCCCCACCGACTATTCAATTCCCAAGTGTTTTCCGCCAGTAGAACAAATTCTCCGAGACAGAATACTACGCACACAGCCAATTCCATTGAATTGGTTAACAATAGTCTAAATGAACATCTCACAATCAGCTCAACTCAGCCCAGCCTTTCCCAGTTTCGGGCAAAGTCCTTGAAACACCCCACCGGTTGGGGGGGGGGTCTCGAGAAATTCCAAGAACATTGTTATTCTATCTGTATTAATCATTGATATTGTTGTGTAGTAATTTTCCGAGTTTACTGTGCGGACCACACCTACTGCACTCTCAGGTTCCCACTCAACACTTCCGTGGAGGCCCTGAAGCACGTAGCGGCTGACAAACTGGGACTCAAGCATGATGATCTTGTCCTGGTTGAGCTTAAGTCTTCCGGTAACTTATAATCTCTCTTCTCTCTCTCTCTTATTATTCCCAACGACTTGAATACAGACGCTTATTCTATTGATTTATAATCGCCCCCTTCACCCTTCTTAGTATATTTCCGTCTCCTTCAGTCAACTTTAAATATGATTGCTTGGATCGTGTGTACTGTCATTTCGATTCAAATCCTATCAGTGATTTAATAATCGTCTATTCATGGGCCACTATTGATTTAAAAAACTTTTGAAGGTCAAGGGTCAATTTTTTATTGTGTTATAAGTAAGGGTATCTCTGGCCTCCTTAGTCAATTGTGTGGATATTCAGATACATAATCAGGGTTGGCCATTGAAATTTCTATAGAAAATGAAAAAAATTTATAGCTGAAAAAGGAGAAAAGAAAAAGTGGTGCATTTATAATCTAATCATCAGGAAGACAAAAATGAAAATGATAAATAATTTCCCATCACTAACGGCACAAACACAATTAAATTAATTGGCAATGATTTAAGGAGATTTTTTAAGCACATTTTTTTGAGTCTTCTAGAAAGTTATAATCAATTGGGTCATTAATGAATTCAAATAAGAGTGAATACAATTATAGTTTCTTAAAATAAAAAATTGATTGTGTTTTGTTTTATATTTTCCCAATTTTCATGTTTTAAATGGTTCATAAAAATATGCTTGAAAAATTAAAAATGGCCAACCCTGTATAAAATTGGCCAAATATTTATGGAGTAGTAGAACAACAAACAAACAGAAAGACATTTCAAGGGAATAATATTATTCAAATGGACGATAGTAAATTCACTCGTATATGCTACAATGCCAATGGTGTTATATACACTCGTAAGTTTATTGTGGAATAGCTTTCTCCAGTATTATATCAATCTATATATCGAAATTGTCTATCTACATATGAATATATCAGTCATTAATGGAAATCCGATTTTCAATTTTCCGGACCCGCTATTCAGAGAAAGATACCTTCACTAGTTTCCGGGTACGGAACCCGACTTTGTCTCGGTTAGCAGATTCTCATTTCGGTTAGCTGTGGAGAAAGTTTAATATTGACTGCCTCTACTTTTGCTGATCAGAGGCAACTATTCAGAGATTCTCCTATTGCTTCCAAGGAAGTGCCTTCCACAACTCTCCAGCCATTGTTTACAACTCCGGCTATTATTTTCAAGAATTCCGCACGGGGGTGTTTTTATAAACACAAGTTCATCCTCTTCCTCTAAACTTTAGGCCAGGAAGAATTTATGAAACTAACTAATTCCAATGCTGTGTATTCTAATTTTATTCCATGATTCATCATGCAACCTCTGGATGGATTTCCATGGACTTTCTCCCTCCGCCTTGGTAACCCCGTCGGGTATTCCTATAGGTGAAAAGGGCATGTTTACAGACTCGGATGTGAGTATCCCAACCTCTTTGAGTCTCAATGGCCGGATCTTCATTTCCTTAAAAGATCATCTGGATGCTCTGGTAATTTTCTTTTTGTCTTGACATTTTTTATCAACCAGTTGTTTTGGAGTTAGTTCCGAGCATATACTCTTCTTTTTTATTCCGGATGCTTAGAGAGTTATGAGGGGAAATGTAAGCGCTTTACTAAATGACGAATCCTTATGCGTCTATAAAGTAAAGCCTGCTTTCTCCAGAACATGTCTGCTATAAGGTTCGTGTAAATATGTCCCAGTAAATATGTGCCAATTGTAAATATGAACCCACTATTTATGTAAATATGTACTTCAAGGTCGTTTGAAAATGAAAGTTCTCAAGTATCAAGAATATCTTAAGGGTATTTTGACTGGTAACAAAAATTAGGGAACAACCAGGTTATATTTACCTGGTACATAAAAGACCGGGACATGTTAACCGACTCCTTCTCCTATATACCTGTCTCAAATTGTGGTATCTAAGCCTGTCAGAGAATAAGACAGAAGGTGTCCCATATTGCTCTGTTATTATAATGTGTTCGTGACAAAAGTAGAGAAAATTCGGGTGGGGACAGGGGAGTACTGTAATTTGTGTGACAAGTGTGACTTATTACTTTAATTTACTCCAGACATGTCTTCCCGAGCAAGAGAGGCCGACGGAGGGGGCTGCAAATGACCTTGAGATGTTCAGTACAAGAGAGTTGGCCTACCACATGACCGTGTTGGACTGGACCTTATTCAAATGTGTTCATGAGGTAAGTAAGAGAGGGACGATAAGTTTGTTTAAAAAAAATACTGCCAACTTTACGAATTTTAATGTGTTTTATTTGTTGTGACAGTACGAGTTGATTTACAAGACTTTTGGGCGTCACCATTTCCGTAAGATAACATCGAACTTGGACGTGTTCCTCCGGAGGTTCAACGAGATTCAATACTGGGTTGCCACTGAAATGTGCTTGACTGCAAATTTAAGCAAGCGAGTGTCACTCTTCCGAAAGTTTCTCAAGTTGGCTGCCTAGTAAGTCCTCCAGACCTTACACAATTCATTTCCTTTACATTCCCAGCGACCCTCAAGCCTCAACTCTCTCACTGACTTTATTGACATTCTCTAATATTTCAAAATACCAAGGGCTGTTTCCCCCTCTTATTCTTTTTATCCGGTTAGTTAGCCGTCGTTTGGGCTACGTATTTATCTAATAGGGTTCATATTATAGATTTTAAATCAGGTGGGCGAGGTAGGACTGCTATATCGTAGTCGTCAGCAACTACCTTGGTCTCTCGAAATGCTGGGTAGTTTGGGTACATTCGGTTTTTGGAGTTGTACGTGTACTTTTTATCCCGGAGGGCTTATTTTTTTACAACTCTGGAATTAAATGGAAAGAGAAAGAGAGAGAGAGATGATTTTATCCTGAAAGAGTTTATGGGTCGATCGATAAGGGACTAGAGGGTTTTCTAATATATGATGGGATGACAGGAGGAGCAGAAGCTTTTTCACAATTGTGCGAATCTGATTCACAGGGAAAGATTTAGACTAACGGGTCAAGACCCTGTGGCATGGCATTAAGATGTAGTCAACAAACGGTACAGACAAAAGTCTTTTAATGCAGTTTTAGATTGCCATAGGGTCATGACCCGTTAGTCATGTCATGGAGTTGGGTCAATGTGTGACCCTATCTATAGCATTTGATTTAGATTTCTTTAAAACTGTCAACTGTTGAAAAATATACTTTACTGCAGTTTTAGAATGCCATATGTAGGGTCATGTCACGCCATACGGTCAATAGCATTCAGAATTTGGCAATGACATTTAAAAAATGTTTTTAATGCAGTTTTAGAATCGCTTTCTCTCCCTTGGATGGCAGAGTTATAAAACCTTGAAATAGCCTAAGGGATATGTCTGACAGAACTTAGGAAACGGTACTGCATCGAAAATTTGTTTCAACCTTTAGACCTTGAATGCAAGCCTTTTGAGTACAATAAATCGATTTGGAGAAAGCTTGCTCATGAAATTTCTTTTGAGCAATTTGCCTCAGCTGAAAAATCAATTTTTAAGCCATCCCAAGATTATGAATGCAGAGAGGGGGTTACTGCAGATAGATGAGAGACTTGAAAGTGCAGACTAATCACTCTCGACTTTTCTCCGGCATAGTTAATCAATATTTTATTCGATGCCGGATATTAAAATATTCATGGACTCGTACGTATCTCTGTATCCTGAGGTTGGGTGCAGCGGGTATGTTTTACGGTTTATAAGAATCACGGTCTAAGAATTCGATTAAGATTCCGTCCAAGCGGATTCTTGTGTGGCATCTGGTCCGAGTCTCACTGTCTTTTCTCTTTTTGCTTGAAGTTGCAAGGAATACCAGAACCTCAATGGATTTTGTGCCGTCGTGATGGGTCTTGGGAATGTGGCAATCACAAGGATGAACCAGACATGGGAGCGACTGCCCTCAAAATCCAGGAAGGTTTTTGCGGAATTCGAGAGCTTTATTGACCCTTCAAGAAATCACCGGGCCTATAGAATGGCCCTTAACAAAGTCTCACCACCCATCATTCCTTTCATGCCTTTGATACTCAAGGACATGACATTCACTCACGAAGGGAACAAGACTTTTACCGATGGCTTGGTCAATTTTGAGAAGATGCACATGCTCGCCCAGACCATCCGAACGATGAGGCTTTGCAGAAGTCGTCCCCTGAGTAAGACACCAGTTGATTACCTAAAGCATAAACTTTGCAGCCCACGCGACTCTTATTTTTTCCCTTGTTTTTTTAGCAATCCCTCCACCCACACCAAGAAACGAAGCCGAAGTGCGAGCTTACATCCGGTGTCTTCGATGCATTGACAATCAACGGGTTCTGAACCAACTTTCTCAACGGCATGAGCCAAGTCAGGGAAGGCCGAAGTAAATCAAAAATACTCAACACGTCTCAAATAATAATTTTTAAGAAACTGGGATGGGATTTTGTGAGGATTTTGATTGAATCTCGACACCCGGTGTGTATTGATCAGACAGCCTTCTGGAGAATACAGTTAATCTCCTGCATGCTCCCTTTTGCAGACCTTGTGCTCATATAGAGATTTTAATTGACATTTATAGAAAATTGTAAGTGTTAGGTAGTCTGGAGAAAAACTCAGCCAACAAGACAGAGATTCTATATGAGGGATCAGATAAGCAAGAACGATTATGCAATTGTTGTGAGGGGATTTAAAAGTTTAAACAATGTTCAATATAAATTATTATGTATCCATACCTGGGCAGATTTCACTACTGCCTCCTCGTACAACTTTTCAATCTAGTCAGAGCCGTTGTTTGTTTTCAAAAATAATTTCTTAATCTTGTGTAGTCCTACTTTATTTTCAATTACGACTACGTTACTTCAAATGTGTGAAAAGAATGAGGAATTGGTTTAATTGACTTGAAGCTATTAATATCTACAATTGACTATCAAAAGTATTGTTTTGATTTTTTTAATAACTGTCCAGTTATAATAATTCTTTTCAAGAGTTTAAAAAACCAATTAGCCACCCACTCCTGGTAGCTTTAAGTTCAAATCCTTCCAAAGATGTACAAATCACTATATATTTCCTAAAGCTAGCATTATGTGTCTACTAATTTGGTTTTCTATATATTGACAAATAATGATTATTGGAAAAAATGCAGATTTGAAACCCCGTTTAGCTTTAGTTTAGTCCATGCCCTATGAATTTTGGATAAGTGTATGAGTTTGAGAGATAAACTTGATTGCCTTTAACTTGAAGACCCAGAAAGACATCTTGAGAAAATTTTGAGGCTGGAGACGACTACAGCCCCGAGATTGCTGGATATTGTTCTAAGGTTCCTCAATAATTGTTACCTAGATTTATTCGACATAAAGTGTTTTGGGTGGTTTGGGTGATATATTCTACAAATACTATAGAGCAAAAGGGAGCAATGAAAAAATAATCAAGTAATTAAGTTGGAAATGCTATGAGTAATTAACAGAGCTCTTGTCGACCTAGTCTTGGGACTTTAAAAGTCTATGTCAAGTTGTTATAGTCATCCCATCTCTAATCTCCTTGTGTCTTTTTCAAATTCAAAACTTTTTTCTAATTGTAATTGTAGAAAAAAAATCTCTTGTTCCTTGAAATTCAAATCTCTTGTGTATAACGTGTAAGAGAATGGCAAATATATTTCCAGCTTTAAATAATAATAAAAATCTCTCTCATGTCAGCTTCTAAGGGCTGAGAAAAAAATCGTTTTAAAATCATTTCCCTTTTCTTTTGGAAATGGAAACCTATCACGAATATCTATTGACAATCACTTTTGGGAATATAATTCTTTTAGTTTTATACACAAGTTGTATATCTTCAAAGTTTGTTCAAAGATTTTGTCATTGGGAATATCCGGTAATGTCTGTGTGTGTAGTTTTTAGAGGTAGACTAAGTGTGTGAATATGTATGCTCTAGAAATATAAATAAATATGCAATTATGAATTAGACGGTTTTAGAGAGATTTTACAGTTTACACCTGCCACCACAATAATTACGTTACCCAAGTGGGAGTTGTCTGTGTATTGTTGTATAGTTGGATACGTCAATTGTTGTGAGATATATATATAAATATAAAATACATTTGATATTCATTAAGTATCGGTAGATCCACATGTACTTTTAGATTTAATATACTAGCCAACTTCGCACTGATATTCTCAGACTTTGGTCATTTCTCCCTCTCCTGTCTTCGTTATTTCTAAGCAGTCCATCCACATAAAAATATTTAAAAGTATCCATATTCATATTGATATTATGTCAAGAGATTCTGCATGAAATAAAATAATCTTCCTTACAAAAACTATCTACTGATTTAAGTCCGTTTCATTTCGATCTCGAAAATCGATTGGTCATGTCATTGAACGAATCCTGCTATAAATCCATTTAATTACAGTTTCGGCACTAACGGCTCATAAAATTAATCCACATGGTCTTAAACTTGATTTACTCTTAAGTGCAGTTTGATAGTCACCATTAAAAGTCGAGACTTTCTGACCATTGAAGCACAGGGATATATTCCAGCAAATTTCCGGTCAATATAAAAAGCTCACAAAAAATGTAATAAATTACACTGGACATTCATGAGGGTCTATTAAAGTATTAGAAATAATCTACAAGTGAATCCATACTCAACAAAGAGCTTGCATTGATCATAAATATGTTTCAAACATAATTACACACTTCCTTCCGAATTATTCGAACGAACCTTCCGTTTTTGGACATAAGAGGATATTAGACCGATGATGACTGTCCAACTTCATAACTTCCGGTTCCCCCGCCCCCGATTAACCGAGTTAGGCCTCCCCCGGTCAAATAATTAGATAGCTCCTAGGTGCAGGTAGTTCCACAGAGGGGTTGCTGTCAAGATTTAAAATTCCTAAGCTAATAGGTTCTTATCAAGACACAAGAAGTTCTTATCAAGATCGACCACAAAGGTATTAAACCCAACCCAAGTCAACGTAATTATCTTTGTCAGTGTGGAATAGTCAACTGTTCAGAAGTAATAGAAGCAACACGTTTTACTGTCTTGTAAGAAATATATCTGTAACTGGAAACCAGTTTTAAAACTATTCAAAAAGAATATGAGTAGGTTTCAAAGTCTTGTATAATATTTGTATAATTTATAAAAGAGACTATATTTAGCAACAATGAAATCTTCATTTGACAATGAAACTGGGGAAGTCCCCTTGAAAAAAATCATTCCAAAATGGTTAGTAAGAAGGCGAAAAATCAACCCTTCGTGGAATCCTATCAGATTATCCGGAAGGGTCAAATTCAATAAAGCCCAAGGGGGTCAGGACTGGAGTGGAAATAACAATGATTTTAGTGACACCAGAATTGGCCATCAGAAAATGGACCAGGAGGCTAGGAGTTCTAACTTTGAGTCTCCAGGTTGTGGGTATCAGTTCCATAATTACTGTCAACATACGTCCCTGCACGGATTTCGCTACATTACTGAAGGGAAGCGAAACATCGGGGAAAGGTACTTTCGAAGAGTCCTTGATATTTTTAATTAAATTCTAAAGAGCTGTTACTTAATTAAATAGGATATTGTGCCTAATTGGGATTAAATTTGAAGGATATTTTGGATATGCTGGTGTCTGTTTGGGATTTCCAGCGCAATGTACATGATGAGCAAGATATGGCAGAAGTGGCAGGACAACCCTGTCCTCACCTCCATTGCCACCACCAATTTACCCGTGTCCGAAATTAATTTCCCGGCCGTCACTATTTGTACGGTGAATAAAGCCGTGGGTGAAAAACTCATTATTCAAGGTCAGTATAGGTCGTTAATTATTATATTGAAAAAGAAGGTAGCTCAAAATAAGGCAACATTAGAATACTTAACTGATTGAAGTTAGTTTTCAAAAGTTTTAAAACCTCTCAAAATTAAAAATCAGATTGTACAATCGGGTAGTGGACCGGAACATTGCACCCGGCCGCCCGGTAAATATTTTAAGGGACATATCTATACAAATTCACAGAAAATCTCGTACCAATTTTCCTTCCGTACATGTTTACGGTGCAACTCTGTCGAAAATTACCCGGTACAAATCGACCGGGGGTACATTTTTACCTTCGGTTCGGTACCCATGTACGGGTACAAATTTACATCAGCCTTAGTCCATAAGCTTAGCTTTTCTGTTATTCAATCTAATAATTTAAAAAACCTCTTTTCCTTCAGGATGCAGATTCAAGTAAGTTTACATTCAAATAAAGCAGAGAAAGTTAATAAAAATCTCATTCCCAACTAATTAATAAATAAACTAGCTTCACTCTGAGCGAAATGAGAAATATAATCAGCAGCCTTGTTGACCCCGAGTCAAAGAACAATGACAATGATCCCAAGGCCAGTGAAATTGTCAACTCTAGGATTGCGATGAGATACTTAAGGCTCGTGTCCCCTATATGTGAAGACTACATTCTCCGATGTGAGCTAAATGGCCGGAAACCTCCATGCAAAGACCTATTCAAATTAGTGCTCACAGACTCGGGCTATTGCTGCACATTTAATTCCATGGATGACAATAGCCTAATTGTCCTTGATGCGTAAGTCTAAGCGAATTTCTAAATCGGGGTCAACTCCACCTCTTTTCTAACCCAGAAATGAATCGAAGTCCTTGAGTAGTCTGATAGGGCCTGACACTAATTTCCTACCCCACAGGGCCGACGACTCAGAGCTGCTGAAAGAGGAAGAAGAATTTTTATATCTTCAGAAGGCTGTCTGGCTGTATCATGACAGATTTCGGGACAAGAACGGGAATCCGGAAGCTGAGTCTAATAACACAAAACTCCCGACAGACTCATTAACATGCTCCCGAATTTATGATGATGACCTGTTTCCGGGGATCTGCAGATACCTTAAAAAATGCAGGGCCAGGCCTGCCAGTTGCAATCTCAACATTACATCAATGCCGACCAAGAGTCCTCCGGAATCCATGAAGGGACCCTCAGCTTCGAGTTACTCGGGTAAAAACGGGAGTAAACTTTTTAGAGCCCCAGGTGCAGGGCGAAGCCGGGGATTGACGTTAATGACAGACACTTTGAGATGTGATGAAGTCCCTACGGACTCTTTCAAAGGACTCAGGGTTAGTTAAATATAATAGGCTAATTAATTAGATTTAATTTCAGATTGCAAACTTTTTTCTCAAATGATTTTTATCTTATCACGTGCCACACGGAAAGGTTTACGTCCACGGGGCTGATGAGTTCCCGGCAGTTGGGGAGAAAGGCTTTATAGGTCAGTGTGGATTTATGAGATTGTAGCTACTTCATGGGGTTCCTGGATTTTTATATCAATCTTTATTTCCTAAATGATTTTCTTTATCGATTCATCGCTTAAAAAGTCGGGCCTGGGAAGGAGACTCAGGTAGGTGTTACTGCCATCGATGCCTATAGTGCTGATGCACTTATGGTCTTCAAGGCTTCGAATCGGGAGTGCTACTTTAAAACGGAATTTAAGCTGGACTACTATAAAGAATACAGTCGATCCTCTTGCGTCATTGAGTGCGAAAATAAATTCATTTACAAGGAATGTCAATGTGTTCCTTATTATTCACCGGGTAAGTAGCAAACTAGTTAGTTTTAGAGGAATTAGATTTTGGAATACATCGTTTTAGTTTAATTTTTTAAATTTTGCATTTTTTTATCAGCCGCAGGGAATTATTCCATTTGCAGTCAGAAGAAGATGCTCGACTGCGTTCAAAAAGCAATTGGTAAATTCTAGAATCTACACTATAATTCCAGATTAATGTCTGCCTATTTATCTCACTACCCCCCAAACCTGGGGGATAGATTTTGAATTTGAGTAGCTTATTATATTTAATACGTCATAAAATGTCATTTTCAATAGTGGCCTGTATCTGCAGGCCCATAGAATGCAAATTAAAATGAATATGGTCCTAAGGTCAATTTTACTAATAATCGCAATTGATCAAAACTATTAAAGATGCTATTCAACGACGGAAGGCCCAAGATGTCCCAGACGACATGCGAGGTAGATTTACAATTAAAATAGTTGAAAAATCTAATTTCCTTTTCGGAGAGATCACACGAAGACTCAAATATAGTCTGATTTTCTTTCCAATTTCCGTCGACAAGATCCTGGAAAACCCATGTTTAATTTCAAGTCGATGGGATCTGAAGAGCAGGACAAGACTTGCATCGACTTCTGCCTACCAGCTTGTAATGAAACCTTTTACAACATCGTCGTCAGCTCAGCCACCTTCCCCAACCAAAACAATCCCAACAAAACAAAGCTATTGAAAGAAGCGATTGCGGAAGGATTCGTTAACCTGGCCGACATCAACTATGTGAGGTGAGCGCTTTTCTCGGGATTTTGAAATACTTGAAAATTCAAACAATGAAATCAACAATGTTGAGCTAAGAATGGTCTAAAAATACGTAGTGGGAGCATCAGCTTACTCCGCGTGTATTTCCGAGAGTCCACCATCATGCAATACAAGCGTGACGAGCTATTCACATGGGAAGACTTTGTATGTAAGTCAGATAGCGTGTTACTTCCAAAAATTTATTTTCAATGTTTTTTTGAATTTTTTTCAAAATCATTATTATGTTTTTAGCCAACTTGGGCGGAGTAATGAGCCTCTGCTTAGGATTCAGTCTTCTCAGCTTGATAGAAGTTATTTATTTCTTCACCATCAGACAGATCATCGACAGACGAGGACATCCCAAGAAAAAACCAGATACAACGGATCAGATTATCAGCCCGATTTTTGCACCCAGTAATTAACATCAACACAAGGCTAAGTTAGAATTTCCACACGGAAACCACACAGCTAAGATAAATAAACTTAAAATAATACTGACACGTAGTACAGAATACTTGGGAACCCTTGTTATAAAAAAATCTGCATATTAATCTGGCCCTGTCTAATTACTTGGGCTTTCGTATCCATATCCACGTAACAGAGTTGGAACCGTCGTGATTCTGCATTGATGATGTGGACTGCATTTCATAATTAAATTTAGATAAGGTGCTAAAAATGATATTAACTGCGTTCATAAACATCTCGGTCGTCACTCGGCTGTCCGTCATGCTCTCATAGAAGAAGGAAGTACAATACTGACAGTTGCACGTTAGCTGGTAGACCTTGAGGGAAGAGATCTGGTCAGAGATGATGAGCATTTCCCGTAAATCCGTCGACCCACAGATCTGAAGGAACCCTTCCTGTCGTATGAATAACGAAGAGTTCGGATCCCTTGGGGACTCTCTCACTTCCCAGCATTTGTACCTTCGTCTGTCCAATAAATAAAAATCAGCACTATGACCTTTTTAAAAAGAAAAGTTTATACTGAATGAAAAATGGGGAATAAAAATCAAAGCAATACTTACACAATTGTGATTGCACTCATCTTATCAAAAGTCCATCCACAAAGTCCAACCTGTTTCTGCAATCCTGCAAAATTATTCTCCGGGAATTGTTTACAACGGGAATTTATCTGTGTCATCGACTCTCATTGTCAGAATAGATTGACCCACGGGGGATGAACACACTGTATAGGAATTTTAGAAACCCCCCTAAAAAAAATTAGACTGACCCAGGGGATGAACACACTCTAGAAATTTTCAAAACCCCGTCAAAAATTAAAAATCACTGGACAGACCAGTAAACAAAGTTTTATAATTTTTTCCCCTGGAGCTGGAGATTGAGTTGATCTAGTGCATAGAGAATTTAATTGGGTAAATAACCAAAGCTCTCTACAGATTAAAAGTTTGCCAACTTTTTTGGACAAGCCTAAGTTAGGAGAGAAGTTTTTGGTCCATGCTGTTTTGCACTTTGTACTCGTGACTAGCTGACTCTCTATACACACAACAAGCAGACAATTAATTTAATTTCCTTACTACAAGTTGCAACTACTAAACATCCTCCCAGGCAGAGAGAGGGTCCCAGCCTTTAATATGGCTACAGCATGTACGATTGAGTAATCCCAAATCCTAAGCCTTATTAAATTCCTCCTCGTCCCTGTTCACAGTGTTTGTTTTTTTACAAATTAAAAAGACTCTTTTATCCAAAAGATAAACATACATATAAAAGTACATCTATGCAGAACATTAAAAGAGGATACGGACAGTATGGGAAATATAGCTATTCACGATTCATGCAAACCTGTTTCCCTTATTAATTGTCAAATGTGTGGGGACAAGGTGTTGTTCGACATACTCTTGTCTCGGACTCATTCCTCTATCCATCAGCATTGAGCAAATATAATAAAATTAATAATTAAATGGGCAGATAAATAAAATATTATAAATACTCTTCTTCATATGTCACACTGTGCGAATTCCTCTCATCAAATCGGAAAGTTGTGAGTAGCGAACCCAAGTAGGTTATCTTATCATGGAGCATTTGCTTTCCTTGATTTAGAAATAGAATCGACGGTGGGGAGCATGTAAAAAATAGTTAGTAGTTTGCTAATATAATCTTCCATTTAATTTATATGGTCACTAGGCGTCAGACATTTTATGATGGAAATGGTCATTGTAATTTGTAATGTAATTATTTAATGAAAATACATACGTATATGGGTACAGGGGAATGTGCTCTGCATAAATTATAAAGACAGAAGGGGCTTGCAGATTTCCCTTTTATTTTAGAATCTTGTCAATCAAATCTGAATTGTTTAGGGTTGACATTCGCATTCCTAATATTAAATAAGAACCGCATATCACACTCATATCAGACTCATATGACAAGTTACTATTGAGTGTCCACTAAAATCGACCACACCGTTTTTATTGTTTTATTTTAGATGAGAGCAAACAATTACAATTTACCAAAGTAATTAGAAAAAGTAATTTAAAAGTTTAATTAAAAAGTAATTAAATAAAAGTTGTCAATTTACCCCATAAATGAAAAGAGTGTGGGGAGAAGGACCCATCTGGGATTTGCCAACACAACAACAAATGCATATCTGAACAGAGCGGGAGGATTCAAACTCCAGTTGTCACAGGGGTCGGGTCGGGTGGAATTGATTATTCAAAAATGAAAGAAATACAATCTCCAGGATTCTAATTGATTCCTGAAAATACTCTAACCGACCACATAACAAACATACAAATACTCTACACAAAGCTCAACACGGACAACTTGATTAGAACTCCCTAGAAAGGTAAAGGGGACTTGTGACTTGGAAGTGGGACTAGCGGCTTAGTATTTATTCAATTTTTGTTGGGAAGGCCTCTCTGGTTTCGAAAAAAACTTCAAAATTCTTGATAAACTCAAAGAGCCCAGCCCCAGCAGCATGGGCGAGGTCAAGGCTATTCTACGCCGCAATCGACCTGGAACCAAAGCTTCAGTAAGTACTTCTTTGTAGATTAGTTTTTATTTCAAATTTCTGACATGACATGATGACGTCTGGGAATTTGAAATGCTAAATGATGTGGATTTAACATGAGATTTGGATTGATGATAGGAATTTTGTAAATGGCCCGACGAGCCCTTTGAAGAGATGGATAGCACCCTGGCTGTTCAGCAGTGGATACAGCAGACAATAAACCGTGACCCATCCAACATTACGTGTATTTTAACTCCACCGGAAACTCAGGATGAAGAAGTGTGGAAGTATGAGCACCTTCGTCAGTTCTGTATGGAATTGAATGGACTGGCTGTAAAGTTGCAGGCGGAATGCTTCCCTGAGACGTGTAATCAGATGACTGCGACTGAACAGTGGATATTCTTATGTGCAGCTCACAAGTCTCCAAAGGAGTGTCCAGCGATTGACTACACTCGGCACACCTTGGACGGAGCAGCGTGTCTACTCAATAGCAACAAATACTTCCCTAGCAGGTATTGAGTTTAATTGGAAATCTGTAGTGGAATTTAAATCATGGGAGGTTTCATAATTTCTGCTTTCTTTTCAGGGTCTCCATTAGAGAATCGTCATTGGGAAAGTTGGGCTCGGTGTGTCGACGAGTGTACAGAATATTCTCTCACGCGTATTTCCATCACAAGACTCTTTTCGACGAGTTCGAGACGCAATCTCATCTTTGCAAACGGTTCACTTGCTTTGTCATGAAGTATAATCTAATGTCTAGGGATAACTTGATTGTTCCCAACATGGAGGATGGTGTGGAGTCGAGTGGCGATAACAAATCTGGAGTTTCCGGACCGGTTGGATCGCCCACAGTGTCCGCCACTGGAACAGCTAGTTCTTCAGAATCTGAAGCTTAATTTTTGTGCTAGGATTTAATATTGTTTGCTGTAAAATAACGTATTGTATTAGAATTTTTTTGGATTAAACCGTTCTAAAGTGATTAGTATATCGAAAGAGGTCTTAAGATGCCAATGCAATTTCACCTATGCATGTAGTTTCCTAGTCGTAGTGGGATGTAAATGTGGGAAGGTTTGGAAAAGCTTATTGTTTGGGTTCATTGCGATTGGTTTTTTTAAAACTTCATAGGGACAAAAAAAATATGTCTTCAGTGGCAACTTGTGGTTGTTTTGATTGGACAGGTGATCTGTTTGTATTATCTAATTTTGCATTGTTAGAATCTATAGAATATGAATGTGGGAATGGGACTGGACTGATACTTTACACTTTTCCCCAAAGATAGTTATTGTACTAATTTAATTGGGAACTGTTCTACTTGGACGTTTCGAAAGGCGTAATTTGGGTGTAATTTATCTTTAATTCATTTCAAACATATAGAGAGTCGAGTGGCTGCCGGTATAAATTAATTAATAACGTGTCGAGTGAATTTGCTGGCTGAAATAAATACAACTGCCAGGCCTGAGTAGTTGGTTATATGTTTATGATTACAAGTAAACCATATTTAATTGAGAATATGCATTTCTTACAGCTTTTATAGAACTAGACTGGTTGCATGGCTTTTAATGATTTTTCCAATTCAATTTTACAAAAACTAGATCATTTCTCGACTCCATCTGTTTCATCTGCCCATCCGAAACGATTTAAAATTTCTCCGATAAAAAAAGTACGCCGTACTGTCTGTACTTATAATTTATGTCATCCACTTAAAAAATAACGTAGTCACTACTCTAGGGGCCCTGGAATTGCTGGATCATTTTGCATAAAAGTCCCTAAAACCCCCAGGCTACGACGACAAGATTAAAGACAACTGAGATTTATCTTTCGGCAAGAAGGGCGAGGTGGGCTCTTCCGCTGAAGATAACCCCGACGCTGAAATTATTCTGTTCTTATCCCTTGGATGAGATTTTTGATACCTGTCAAAAAACACAGATCACAGATTCATTAGAGTCCTCTTCCAAAGTCTCTCTACCCAACCCAGGAGGTAGGGGTTAGGTGTCTTGTAAATTGACCCTTTCCAAAATCTCCTCTAATAATAAACATACCCCATCGACTCCGTATCCAAAGGCTCAACAGACAATAAAATATAAATGATTGGAACGCTTCTCGTCACTTTTAAAGGGTCCAATCCAATTATGACCGGCTCCCACGTTTCAGTAGTTCTGTAGCCCAAAATTAATTAAATTAAAAATGTAAAATAAAGCACATATTTAAAATCTATAAGTTTTTAAATCATTTTCTAAGGACCTCATTTGACTAACTCGCGTAATCTGATGAAGAGGTTTCTTATAGTAAGTCTTGGTAATCTCGGCACAACTGACAGCGTTGGAAATAGCTCGACCTTCCCCATGCCAAACCAGAGGTTTCCCAGGTCCAAAATGTTTAAGACCTTTGTTCACCAGCGTCTTGACGCTTTTCTCGAGCGGTACGTCCATCTGAAAGAACTCGGGGTTATCGAACGGGGGTGGGTCAACTATGTGTTCTATGTGAGAAGGCTCTTTTTCGTAGCTCTCCATATTTGTAAACTAATTTTCGAATTATAAATTAACTTCAAAATTTTAAAATTCACAATTTTAAAGCTTGAGAACTGATTTTTATTTTCAGAGAGTCAAAATTTTGAGAATTGGCTGGAGCTGATCAAGTCAAGGCATAGAGAGCCTCTGTTATTCCCTATGTGCGAAACTCAAAGATTTGGAATTTTATTTTCTGTGCTAGTTAGATAAGTTTAGAAAAATATTTACAAGGTTGGGTTGTGGCGTGGGCGTGTGGGTGGGAATGGCTCTACTAAAGCATTAGCTTTAAGTATTAAATGGATTATAATAATCTGCAGTTTTCAAAATTTAAAACAAGCCCTGACCATCTTCTACTTAAGACAAATGCCATTCAAAATATTCAATGCAAAGAGGCCACTTGAGAAATCCACACGTGTCGTAATTTAATCCATATCAGTCCTGATTTCTAACTATTTTTAAATTTTAAATAGACACAGATATTGGCAAGTATTAGTATTTTGAAGTAGGTTCAGTAGGAACAGGAACTGACATTTGGAGAGCGCACAGTCTCTAAAGTAATAAAATAAAATGTTCTTTCGAAAATACGGAAGCTCAACCCTGACCCTGGCTGAAAGATACCTGTCCAGCAGGTCTTGCTATTATTCTACCTTAGTCCTCAACTCTTCAAATGGCTGCTGGAATCCAAGCGTCTGTCTGTTGAAGTCTCCGAGCAGCAGTATTTATAGGACTGTCGGGGTGAGAACGAAATCCTGGATGGCACCTGTAAGACTAAGACGGAGTACGAGACCTCATGGGGGTGGTGTCGGTCTGGCAGCTAATAACTATTTCCAGCAGGCCAACTTTTTTACAATACCTGGCTCGGGGTCTAAGCGGAAGGACTACTCAGAACGGCGGATTATGGGGTAGGTCAGGTCAAGGGTATTGACCCTCAGGAATTACTCGGCATTCTAAGGACTCGTTGTGTTCTGAGAGATTTCGAAAGGATTTGAATATTTTTTATGAATTGCAGCTTTTCAAGGGAGCAGATGTACGAAGTTGTAGCCGACGTGGAGAAATACAAAGAGTTTCTTCCCTGGTGCCAAAAGTCATTGGTGAAAAGTCAGAGACAAGGTCACATTATCGCAGATCTCATCGTCGGCTTTCCGCCCCTCGTCGAGTCGTACACGTCAAGCGTCACGTTAGCAAAGCCTTACTTGATAAGAGCGGAGTCCACACAAGGGAAGCTTTTTAATCAGTTGATAACGACGTGGAAGTTTAGTCCTGGCCTCAAAGGCAAGCCTCAGACGTGTGTAGTGGACTTTCATGTGACATTTGAGTTCAGATCGGCCCTTACGTCACAGTTGGCCAATGTATTCTTTAACGAAGTTGTGCGAGCCATGGCCGGTGCTTTTTATAATGAGGCAAAGGTTAGGTACGGGACGGAATCTATACCTAGTCGAAAAATTAACATTGTACCTGGTGGAAGTGATGGAAGGGACAAAGATTAATGAACCGGGTAGAATCTGGATAGCTAAATTCGCCAATAAATTCGAAACTCGATATATGTAAACCGATTTAAAAGCCTGGAAAGTAGTGGAAAGTCATGAAATCATTGGTCTTTAATCGTTGGACAATACGACGGGCAATTATTTGGCAATATATTTAGATTGATCCCTTTACGATATTTATGTAGCAAATAATTATCTAAAAGGTCATGTAACCTCTGAACTATGATCTTTCTGAAAATATAAATTAAATGCACTGTCTTCCGAATCAAATCAGCCCTGTAACGAACGGGCCAACAAGCTTTGGGGATGAATTAAAATTACTCTGTCCTCCAAGTAATTGTATTTCCGATAAATTTTTTGGATATGCGAGATGTGTCCTTCCTTAGTTAATCTGCAGAAAAGAGCATTATCATCAAATGCATCTAGTCAGTTCATTATAGTAGATATTTATAATATATGTATTTTTTGGTCGTTTCCTTAATTCCCTTTAGCAGCCATGAGCATCATGACATTAAAATTGTTGCTGTGTATTCTTTTCAAATCACCTTGATATCAATGTTGAAAACTATGAGCAAATAAAAATGTGAGTCTCACTAGGTAATTATAAATCCTAAATGTCCGGGTCGTTTCCGAGCACAATTGTTAGCAACTAATTAATATGGATTGAGGAAATACCCAATCTTCATCCCCAGTCCCCACACTCCATTTACAATCAACATTCATATGTAAACTATCAATAAAGTCATCCCGGATGTTGGAATTTGCATAAAATGCTGGAAAATATCCCTAAAGCTGATAAACACAAACAGATATGACCAGGATAATCAATCAGATTTTTCAAACATTGATACATCAGCTATTGTATTAACTTGGATTATTTATCCTATAAGTTATTGGTAATCATGCCTAGCTTTGCCAAGCTGGTGAGTCTCTCTCTTGTCAAAAGCTCTAGAAAAAAATACAAATACGCACAAGATTCGTGTGCATAGTCCACCCAGTTCAGCTGTTTTTACCTAACTCAAGTGTGGGAAAAATCTTTATAAGTGGTCCACAAAAATTAAAGATATCTACTCGGTTGAAATTATGATTATTAAATATTTTATTTAGTATGCATTAATTCACATGAGTATCAAGTAAAAAGATCCCCTGAAAACTTTAGAATACAGTGCAACTGAATTGAATATTCAGTATTCGTTAATGACATCACACATCAAAAAAACACCTGTCAACAAGTCTGTCAAAATACTAACGATCAGTTTCTCACGTCCAAGTCCGCAGGTATTGAGTTTTTTTATAGTATTACAAATTTTATAGCTGTTAAAGTTTTAATTGGCCTGTTTGTTTGTCTGTAATTGTTTTAATAGTAATGATAAGTTTAAAATTTGAATAATCCATTTCGATTTTAGAGACATCAATCACATCATCAAACTTAACAACGATTGAAGTTTGAAGGATTTTGAAAGTCTACTACTATTAAAATTTTTGAAGAAGGAGATGAGTGACCAAGGATTACTTTTGGATGACAATAGCTTGGAGAATGACAATGAAGGGGATGATGACTTGGTTCCAAATGTCAAGAGTTCACGCCCCAGCTTCATCGGGAGGGTGAGGGAGAGAGGCGTTATTGTTTAAAATTAAACTAAATACTAATTGACTAATTATAATTAAACTAACTGTCTCTGGTCATCTTAGATTCGGACATTGAATAATGTCAAGGTGGTAGAATGGAGTTTTATATTCTTATCCATCCTCAGTATTTTGATCGGGGTGGGATTTACTTTATTTCGAATGTCCACCATCAGTCCGAACTCTGATCAGTACGTATTTGCCATTCTAGTCATGGTCAACTTAGGTTTGTCATTTCAAAGCTTTTTTCAATTTTTTTTATACATCTTTTGAAGTGTTTGAAACTAATTTTAAGTGTTTTGCTGTATTTCAGGATTTGCAACCTTTTACTTACTCCATGGGATTTTCCAGGAGCAGCCTTTTGAAATCTTGATGTACATATTTACGACTGGCCTCCTCGGAGCTTTGGTGACAATTAACTTTGCCTCAGAAGTGTCTGAGGGAGATAAAATACGATTGGTACATGCTGCATAATTTTATTAAGTTTCACATAAGGTAATTAATATTGTAATTGATTTTTAAAATTTTAAATAGACTCGCTTTATCGTCACAATCGTCCTCAGTCTGCCCAATATCTTAATTGGCTGTAAAGTAGGATGGAAGTATTGGACATCGGGAGCTTTGATTTTCAAAACGGTTGGAGCAGATATGAAGCTCCAGAGTATGTGTCGAACTTACTTCCTTGGACTGAGTCTGTTAGTTTTCGATGCACAGGCCGGGATTTCCTGTACTATTCTGGTCATGGAAAACGGTGTGAGTGATATGACTGATGAGGAGATTGTGATTATTGTCACCGGTGTGATTTTCACGGCTTTGTGGCTCACAGTCGGTTATGTTGGTGTGAGTTGACCTTTTGAACAGTTGCTAAGTAAGTCTGCTATGTTTACAAACTGATTAATTCATGTTTGCATACTTTAGATGAGAACCGAGAATCTGAATGTGACCTGGTTGTTCGCTTTTATCTGCATCGTGCAGCCTCTTTACGTACTATATCTGTTTGTCAAGGTATGTCAAGTCAAGCCAAGAGGCAATGGCGATGCGATTTAAACTAGTTACTGATTTTTTGATTAATTGTACGTGGTTTTTTTCAACAGGGCTTCGAGCAGTTTGAAGGGCCTTATTCTATAAGGACGAAAAGTGCATTTCTGGCTGGAGCAATGCTACTAACAACTCACTTTACATTACTGTGCACGATTTGTGTTATCTCTTCTAACTACGGGAAGGGACTGAAATTAGCAAGTAAGCATATTGGAACCATCTCTGATAATATTTTAATTACCACCTTATAGGATTAAAGTCTAATGTGATTTTTTTTAAACAGTTTACGGACGAGATTCGTCAGGGTCAGGAACTTCGAGTAGAGGGGAAACGAATTCTATCGAAGATCATGGTGCCGATCAAGAACCTTTGATGGGGACATCGAGAATGCTAAGTCAGAATTACGATGCCATAACTCCCGCACCCTAAAACCTTTATGGGGTAAAAAAAATCCGCAAAATGATTGTGCTCAACACGTCAAAATGATGACTCCAATTTGATTAGATGTGGTTACACCCTCTGACTGACTCATGTGTGTCTTACTTAATGTATATGAAACATTCTTTTCTACCGTTACGTTTGTATTATGCTTTCCAAGATTATTAAATGTATATAAAAGTTTATAACTTAAAGAAATCATATTATTTAGATTAATTTATATTGTATAATATAATATACTACACAGCAGTGTCAGCGGTGTATGTTTGTTTGTAATGCAGTGTTTGTGGCACACAGTGCCAGTGGTTCCGCATATCCTCTACAGCCGATCCCTACTTAACATCAACTATCGTTAGTCAACACTATATCAAACGTCGATATCAATTACAGAGGTACAAGCTACTCAATTTCATTAAGTTTAAAAATTAAGGAATATTATTTTGCTAATATCAACCCTTAGTCATATCAACTTAGTAACTTATGACAAAATCTTTACTCTTTAAATTAAAAAAATAAAATTTCTGCTCTTTTCAAGATTCTCCTAAAGAGTTGGAAAATTAGTTAAAATTCCACATGCCCTCAAAAATCCCTTAATTTATAAATTTGCAAAGGCTTGGTAGAATTAAATTTGCATAATTTCCATGAAATTCTATTTAATATT
The DNA here is from genome assembly GCA_034694785.1 of Agrenia bidenticulata. Taxonomy (NCBI): domain Eukaryota; kingdom Metazoa; phylum Arthropoda; class Collembola; order Entomobryomorpha; family Isotomidae; genus Agrenia; species Agrenia bidenticulata. The sequence continues at coordinate 42,604 of JAQFYM010001001.1, forward strand.
TTCCATGAATGAACCATGTAAAAGATTTTAAGGTCGGACAATAATAAAAATGCCTATAAATGACTTAGCTATCTTCAAGACCTCTTTGGCCCGAAATCCT
>JAQFYM010001002.1:0-42615 GCA_034694785.1 Agrenia bidenticulata
TGGATAAAATTTTGGATAATAAATTATGGATGTTTTTTTAATGGATAATTTTTTTTATGGATATTTTTTTTATGGATGTTTTTTTTTATGCTTAAAAACTTATGGCCAATAGCTTTATGGATATCGACTTTAGTGATGTCGACCGGACACCAGAAAACCTAGAGATATAAACCCCGTTTGGGATTGTTATGAATAGATATAGGTGGATGGGGACGAGAGAGAGAGAGAGATAATGTTCAATGGTAGTTAGTAGCTAGTATTTTCGGTAGTTCAAGTCATATGACCAAGTGGAAACGAGAAGAATACCAAAAGTCGCTGAAATTCTATAGCTATGGTATGGTTGATACTATTGAAGGATGTACGGTAGAAATGGGAAGAGGAGGATGATGATGGGGCACATGCTTCTTCTCTTTAAGGACATCTTGGCAGACTGGGGTGACGTCAAGTCTGAGAACATTTTGCAAATTGTTCCACTATAGCTTCAGGACAACTATTGTGTGTGTATAGAATAGGGATTATGGAGAGTCATGTGGATGGTTCTAGCCTCTTCCCAAAGTTATTATTATGCAGCAAGGTATGCATCTTGTGATTAGAATTGAATCCTCTGACAATCTCATCATGCTTAGAACTTGGAACTTGCTACCAGTTTAGTTAAGTTGTTATGAAATGTCGAGCTTGGAATTTATGAGCAATTTGTGTTGATTTGTATAAATTAATATCTGTAGTTTTTTTTGTTTCTTTTATGATTTTTTTGACATGCCATATTCTGCTTACATGTTCAGAAAAATCGCGAAATTGACTAAAGATTGTACGCTAATAAGCATTTTTATTTAGGACCAAATTGGATAGTGGATCAAAGTCAGGCTAGTTAAAGTAGAAGCTAAACACATTATTTATTAAATTATTAAGCCGACCTCAAAGACAAGTTACCAAGGCTTGTTCCCCTCTTTAGATGAAACGGTTTGTCATTCGACCCGTAGTAGTTGAGCTAACATGAGAATATCAGGTAAAGCAAATTACATAAATAACATGAGTGGAAGCAACGGGGATTTAATTAAGGTATTCGATCTGCGTTTTCGGTCATGTGTACTATAATAAGGAGACAAGTGATAAATATAGACCCTCTTTCTGCGTCATCAGTACACATCACAAATTAATTATTAATGGGCCAAACTCTATGAAAAGCCAGTTCAATTTTTGGGCTTTTAAAGGATTTACTCAAGTACAATCGATCCAAAATACAATGACGTTTCGGAATCATGGACATGCCTTTAAGTATAAGCTACAGGCATGATGACGAAAGGATTATCTCACTATAATGTTCAAAGAGTTACGAGAGACAACATTTACAAATTTTGTTTTATTATTATCCGAACTCAAATTGACTCACGTCCACTTGTAGGATATAAATCCGAAACATAAGTTTGAGTATAGAAACTATACATAAACCCTAGGTATTTCGTTGCGTTTATAACATTTCGTTGCGTTTATATTTCTATAACGTTACTCCGAAATCGTTTCATAAGCCTAAATTTGTTGTATTCCAGCCCTCAAATCTGTCTCTATACCCTCTGGAGTCTCAATATATTATTTTACATCACTATACACTCTACGTTTGCATAAGCTTGAAAGGGTTAAAGTCTACTGTGTAAGAATCTAGCATCAAGATTAAGTGTCCCATTTTATTGGATCGTAAAGTACGTAGAAATTCCATTTGTGTTGTCTGAGTCCAGATTTGCTTGAGAACTTTTCCCTGGAACATGTGATATCTTCATTTCAACAAGATATGAGAAAGTAAAAAGCTCTCCTCATAAGCCGACAGGAAAGTCGCAGAAGAGGCTCGAGATAGGAAAACATCCAGATATTTTGGTTGTTGGCATTCAAAGAAATGGAAAGTAAGGAGACTGCCACTATCTGTACTTATGTAGTCATAAGGATGTGGCTTCTACTTTGTAATACTATCTTTTGGTTGGCAGTTGGTACTTGGACCTAGTGGTGAGGAATAGATTCGGCACAAATATGAATACAAATGTTTGAAATTACAAAAGTGGGACAAAATAAGATTCAACAAGAGAGGATGATCGTGTACACGAAACGTGAATCCAATCCACCAAATCAAACGAGAAGTCTGGAGTTTTGGGATTTGAAAATCTCCCAGCGTGGAAATTCTATAGAGATCCCAGAAGGATTGTGGATTTGGAAGATGAGATGCATTATACGCTAAAATATTATTTTCTGAGTGAGTGAAGATTGTATCTTGTGTGCATCTAGCTTGCAGCTAAGGAAATATATATGTAACATCACAATACAGAAAAACCAAGACCTGGATTTCGGATTCCGATTCCCCGACTCAGATTTCCATATCCGGTTTCAGACTTATTTGTACATTATGTTGATATTTCATATTATTTACTCATCCTTTGATCTCTGAATTTCCAATGTTTTATTCTTTTCGGGTTTTTCATGCTATCCTTTACAGTCCGCTCTCTTTATCCCGGGCTGCTTGGAACTACATCTCCTAGCATTGTTTAGACGTTAGGGACATGCATGCCATGATTAGAGTTTCAATAATTACGGTCTCCAAATGGTTGCATTCCTTAATACCAAGGTGTCTGTATTATCTTTGATTCTCGCCTGTGTTACAAGTAAGATTACTTCTATGTCAGTCGAATAGGCTCGGAAATCCTGGAATACCAAGGCGTCTTTGATACATGATATGCGTATATATGTATATGTATATATGTATAGATAGGAGTTGCTGTACCGACGTGTCTGGCTTTTGAGATGGGTGGTGAAAGTTTGAGTCGTTTTAAGTTATTCGTGAAGCTATGTGGATTTCGTACCCAATTGGGATCCGTTTCTATGTGTCAGATTTCACGTCTAAGTGCATTTGCATGTATGAATCTTTGATGTCCCTTTCACCCATTATGCATTAGTGGGGATAGGTGGATGTTGCATGGTTAGGGACTACTATAGTGTATGGCTGAGTTAAATAAACATACACCTTCTATGTGTGGATTTGATCCCTGTGTAAGAAGGGTCCTGTGGTGCATTTATATGCACGATCGCAAGCCTCAGGCATGTGGCTTTTTCAAAGGCCTGAGAGGTCTATATGTCTGTGCCCGAATTACTGGGATTTGAAAAAGGCAGCCTTTGACTGCCTGTGGTGCATGGTGCTGTGAGATAAGGTACACTATTTTCATTAGGGATAATTGGGGATAACTTTGAGGTAATTTAAGTTCATACGTGTGGCAGTATAGTTAGTGCGAATATTTTTTTAAAATTTGAAATGGGGTCACTTGGAAATAATTTATCAAGTACAATTATGCAACTTCGTTTGGATTGAAGGAATCGTATGAAACAAAAGCAGAATTAAAGAATTTAAAATACCGATTGCAATTTTCTAGGTAATGCCAAGTCATCTCATAAGATGACGAATAAGCAAATTGGTCAATAGTCTCAAATGGTTAAATTATCGTTAATCTCCAATGACCCCATCGGTTTACCCCCATCAATTTGTATTTTACGCTTTATAAAATCAATTTTAAAAACTGAAAAGTCTCAAAGTTTACGTTCGTCACTATGATAGCTCATAGCCTTGTATGGTGTTTTTTTTACAGTTGTATGACTTTAGTTCAGTGACGTAAAGTTATTCTTAATAAGCCTTTCTCCATTAATTTTGCATCGGGATGTATCCCTTTTTTGTCAAATATTTGGCCATACTAGTCCACGACTCCACGTGCCCTTGGCTAAACTGTACTTACATTAAATTAAAGGAATTATTTCCAGCTACGTAGCAACTGTGAATAGAACAAACTTCTTTTCGAAACTTCGGTTGGAGAAAGGGAATAAGTAAAGACAAATATTAGCATATGTAAATATTGGCATTCTATTGCGTCACAAGGATTGTGTAGCCTCGGCTTAGTGACGATCTTACAAACATTTCTAAGGCCTTTAAAATTCCGTACCGTATTCCAGTTTCTCATTACGCTTTTGTGAAGGCGTAATTTTTGAAACAATAGAAATGCGTTCGCTGATGTCCCTCGGTGCCTTCATCTCATGAAAATCATCACTGTCTAGAACGTTTCTCAAGGCTCGAGCTTAAACTAATACTTTAGAATATATGTAGACTGTATACTTTCATGTTAAAGTAAAATCAGACAGCTCCTTTCTTCTTTCAAGAAATACTGGAGACACACAGAGGGAGTGTGAAAATGAGTTGAGTCAAATCTTAAATAAGCCTTTCTGGTTGTGTTGTCTGGGCTCTAGAAATGAAAATAAATTTTCTATTCATATTCTAATTCAGAGAATATTTGAAAAATGTTCAAAATTCCCCTCATAAACTAAATAATGATGGTTGCTTGAGCTGCTTATCGTACTAGGCTTCTTGGAAATTTCAAATTTTCCTGTATAGTTACGAAGTTACGAGTGTCATAACACAAGCTATAGAGTGTGATATATTACAATAATTAGCTTTATTTCACAAGCAAAAATTAATACAAGAAAATATTTAGATTTTAAAACTCATGGTAATTTGAATATAATAAATTTCTCCGAGCTCACTCCCAGTTGGAAGGGTGCTCAAAATAGATGCAACATTACCTCTTTGGATCGCTATACTGATTCTTTGGATTAGGTAGGATGTAGAATTGGGTTCCCTTGTTATATTAGCTAATCTCTGACCAATGGATTGAATAAATTTTAGACCTTCTAATCCCCATATACCGCTGGTTTCAATTGCAATTGGTACAAAAAAAAATCTCTCCAGCAGGTTCTTGTATTTCTTTTTCTTGGCTTCTTCTACTAATTCTGCTGCCGCTCCAGCGAAGTTGCAATGGGATTGAAAATTCTCAAAATTTTTGCCTTGGGATCGAAAATTTTATGGTTTTTAAATAACTTGAAGCCTTGTCAGCAATGCGAACTGCAGAGATTTTATTTAATTAAAATATAATGGGCTGGTAAATATTTCATATTTCATGCCCCAATAGTTCGGGATTCTTGAAAACTTTGGAAAAGCGTTCTAAAAATCTTTTTCTGACTCTCAGAATACTGTTTTGATATTACCTAGAACAGCTTCAAAAGTTTCTTAGGCGATCTTGTCCTTGCTAACGGGAGTCATCTGGTTTCTAAGTGACATATTGAAGCAATATCTGTAAATTTTGAGGACAGTTGTAGGCAGGACAAACGATAAAATGAAATAGAAAGAAAACCTAAAAAGAACTAGAGGTTTCAACTAACAACATAGTAACCTTTAACCTTTGCTATTCATTAGTTTCCCTCCCGGTTCAGTCCACTTGAAAACCTCGTTGGGTTCCTAATATCATGTTCTGTTCAGCCATACACAAGGGAGCATACACCAGATCCGACCTAGGGGGTCTCGTGCAATAATATAAGTGCTTGTCGTGAGTTGCTAACAATATAAAATACACGATAAAGGGTTCAGTCTGCATTAAGTCTGTGAAACATATTATGAATATGTGTCTTGATCTGTATTCAGAGGCACGTCACATTGCCAGTAATGACAATCATCATCCAGTCCCCCTCACGTAAGCTTTTCAACAAAGGAAATGCACTCGTAGGCGTTTTTATCTTTTGTAGTAGGGAACAATAATGGAGAGTTTCAAAATTGTAATATTCGTTGGTGTCTAGCCGGGAGTATAAGGATGTGATGTGTGAACGGATGCATATGCGACTAAGGAAATTATGGATTAGAATGTTTCAAATATTTATATAGGTGGCTGTGGACATGCGGATTCTAAGAAGTTTGCGCTTTTTTGAACCCTATTAACCGCAGGGTTATATGAAAATATTTAAACTTTTTAAGATTTATTGAGTTGTCAGTTGTACAGGTTTAAAAATAAAACAAACTTTTTCATTTGATATGGCTCTTTATTTATTTATGAAAGAGACTTTTTATTAAAATCTAAATTATACAGTAACAGGATTCATTAAAATTTTTACTATATGTTTTTCGTACTTTTGGCTTTCCGTTGCGTTGTGGGTTACATAACTGTGATTTGAAACTGATGTGCAGTAAAACCCCTGCTGGGCACTATTATCAATTCAACAATTGTTTCTGGTGTATACACACAAAAATAAAATTGCAAAATTTCGATGATGGAAATATGTACCCCTCTGTATTTGTAATCGTGGACAAATGTCCGCTTTCACAGAGTACTGAAACCAAAGTTTTACGGGGGTATTTAATATTAAGAGTGGAAAAGTTTTGTTTAAATATTAAATATTTTAAAAAGCCACCCCTTGCCAATTCAATTCCCAATTTTGATGAAAGAGAAGAGGGAAGCGACATTCAGCTATAAAACTTATCCATTAACTCTAATCTAGGTAGTACTTAAAATTACCAAGGAAGAGATCTAATTAATTATAAATGCCAATGGTAATGGAAACAATCTGAGCATCCCATCTTGTTATCATCTTTCCCCTTTCTAAGAATTCATAGCGAAAAGTCCTGGTTAATTTAATGAGATTATCTTAAAATAGGCCATCTGAAGGGAACTAATGAGCCTTTACGGGCACAAAATCGACAAACTGCATGATTACAGAAAGTACAGACAACAAACCATAAAACGAATTCCCCCGTTTCCCTTTTACTGGTTTCCATTCTATGTTACATGCACTCATAAGACCTTGTAGAGGTCAAAATATAGACAAGCTTAGAGAGCATTAGTTTCACCAGAATTCAGATCCGTAATAGTCTGGCTAAGAGATGTAAAAGGAAGTAGGGGAAACCCTTTCAGTCTTCCCTTCTCAGTATAGTATTATTATCAAATAAAACCGAATGATAACGATAATGGTGAAATTACATGGGAATTTTAGGGAGCCGAAGGGAAGATTAGGATTTAAGATATTTTGTAGAAATTCATGAAACACTGCCTCGTATATAACACGGGTGGAAGATTATTATTAGACTAGCTTCCTATTAATCCCCCCTCTAAAACATCATCTTTGGAGAAGGAAGAAAGCGTTTAGTTAGTAAACAGTTAGGATTGCGAGTGTGAATCATCTCTAATTTGACATCCAATTTCATTTAAATTACATAGGAATCAGGAGATAATCATACTAACCACTTGGCTTTTGTATTTTCTGGTAGTTTTCACGAACCGGATGGAGGCTTTTTAGCTCTAGCCTTTTAATAAATACACATGAAACTGCATGGTCCAGGAATCACTTGACTCCATAAAATAATTCACACTAAAGCTATTATTCATATTCATGATTTTCGGCTTATTTCTCAACATGTTCTTCAAAAGCCATTGCTGTAGCTTTGAAGCTTTAAATGGAACAGAGAGTGAGGGCAGAAGGGGGAATTGAGAGAGAGACAGACTAAAGGTTTAGAGAGCTAATTGGATCATCAAGTCCTACATTCAGTATTTTGAAACGCATTACAGATATAAGCTAGGAGGTAGGCGCGTTGGGAAATTCTGCCAAGTCCAAAACGGATAGCATGTAAAGGTTAAAGGTCATGGAAAATGGGAGACGTCGTAAATTTGAGAAAAGGTCAAACTTGAAGTGTATATAAAGTTTGTAATGTTCTGGAGTTCTGGAATACGTATATCGCTCCAAGAGTGGAAGGGGATTATAGCTCTTGGGACCCTCGAGTGTATAATCAAATGTGGACTCTGGATTACTCTACTACTATTACTTCGGATGTCTTTATTTATGGAGGGAAAATGGACAGGAACTAATTGTTGGGATTATGTTGCACACTCTACATAGTTAGTTTATGAAATTATCGGAAGTGTACTCGAATATGGTTATTAAGAAATAGGAAATACGTTATAAGCTCTTAAGCACTCGTAATTCATATTTCGTCTTCCTCCTAATTTTATACGACTATGTTCCACTACATTTGAATAGTCGGGAATAACTCCCCATTTGTTCTTTACCGATGTGCAAAGTTGTTGTCTCATCTTTGCTGGCTCAACCGAGCGGTTTGATTTCGAATTCCTGCTAGTAACTTAAGCTTTATGACTATCTTCATGTCACACGATTGAGAGCTTCACAGTGTACACTCCCGAATGTCAAATGCCATCTATTTTGGATCTAATCTCACAATAAAATTCCAACAATGTCAAAACATCCTTCAATCTGGAGCCTATACAAATAATCTCGTAGAAGTGCCGAGGAAAATGTTAATTGTATTCATAATAAGCCACCACAAAAGGAATTGCAAATGACATTTCTATAGGTAAATTGTATAGTTGGCTGTCAGATCGAATCACTTGTTTTTTGTCCAATGTCTTGTGACTTGTCATTAATGAATCAATCCTTAGATTACCTTGTCCTTCTGAAGTCTCCAAATTATTCTTGTCATCAATCCAGGGAAGAGCCTTATGACTCTGGCTGTATAAAAATAAGTTTATTAAGCTTCAGCTTAAGCCAGGAGAGAATATAGAAGGATCTCGAGAGTTAGAGGACATGCATAGGCCCACAATAGATACTCCAATATGTATAGATCCAGCAGTACCTCGTACTGAAAATACACACACTTTACTCCAGTCACACACACATATATCACACACTCCCTCATACATTTCACACATTAATGCCTAGTCAGTTCAGAGAGTTGGGAAGAGAGGAATATATTTAAACCATTTCCAAGTTAGTTCGTACATAATAGATGCTGGGCTAACCGAGTTGAACTCATAAGGGAGCGTTGTCGGTGAGCCATGTGGTATATGGAATTCCACATATTGGATTTACAAGTATGAGACAAACCCGGTAAGTCAGTCTTGCTTCAGCCCCCAGTGGCTACACAACTCGGTTTCTTTTAGAGAGACGGCTTAAAAGCTAATTACTCTACGACTGCAATTTCCGAAACTTCGAAATCTTGAAAACACAAGTTTTGGTTTATCTGGCCTTTCTACCGTTCGCTGAACAACTAGCCAGAGACGCACAATTGGGAGTTACGAATTAGACTCAAAGCTCGGCAGGGACGAATAGACGTCCTTTTTAAACATAAAACCTAAGCTCACAGTCTAGAAATCCCCGGTGTTGAATTTGAAGTCTTAAGTTGGACTGGGAAACCCGCGAGGGAAAAGATACCCGAGTTGGAGTCTCTCTTGACGATTTTGTTATTGGAGAATCCAGACGTTTTGTATTTACGAAAATATACTAATAGATCAATCAGGAATCGAGACACGGGAGGATATTTGAGACTGAGAGGTTTCGTCTTTGAGGAATTTAGTGGGTTTTATTTTATCATTGTCAGTACGAGGAAATTTGAAACTTTTTTTGCCTTTGGGAGTTCGAGAATTGCTTTGTTGGTTTGTGAGAACTAATTTAGAAAGAAGTTGTGAATTTTCAAGTGTTTAGGCAAGCTAGAAAACTCGTATATCTAATTGTGTCGTAAAAGTTCCATTGCATTTCGATTCACGGGACAAGCATCATTTCACCGGCTTTCGGATTCTATCCAACATACAAGTGGTAATTATGCGTCTTTTTAAAAATTTATTATTATTCAATAAACACATATTCGTTTTTTTTTCAATCCAGTTTCAATCCTCTTATATCAATATACAGCCTTGGGTCTCTTCAATTTTCTAAAAAATGTACATACTTTAGTACCCACCAGTGGCCACTCCAAGAACTTCAGAAACTGAATAGTTCCCTTTAAAAACATCTCGTCAGAGAGGCACACTGAATTCTAACTTGCTAAGTTTTACTTTAGGTAGAGTTCCCAAGCTAAGCATTAATTGTGAGTGGAAACTGGAGTGTTTGATAAGCAGGCTCGGGATCAACATCCAAAAAGAGAAAAAAAAATCCTCTAAACTTACAAAGCCCTGGCTTTAACTCAGTCTTCCAACTCCCAACTTGCAAGTCTTGCTCTCCCACATGGAAAGAATACTTAATCTCAAATGAGTACCCATTGACTGTAAATATAGGTGGAGAGTTTGACCTGTATGTGAGTCCTGAGTAAGAAGCAGAGGCAAGAAAAACTTTCCTCTGGGTAAATACTGCAGATAAGGAGTTGTGGAGAAAAATAAAGTTTCTACAAGAAAAGTAACTTTGTATGAAGATTGAGGAAGGTTTTTAACTTCTCAATTCAGGATTTAAGAATTAGGTTAAAAGTCATGTGGAATTGGAGATTTGCCACGGGTGATTGACTTATTTGAGTTTTAAACCTAGGCCAGGCCTCGAGTCACCAGGTAGAATAGAAGAATCATCCGACGGATGTTGGAACTTTCGAAAGTTACTGGAAACCATTTAAATTCTCACTATCCCTCGTTTGAGGATTTGGAATAGCAGGAACGAGCTAGAAAGTTGAGGGAATTGTTTGTGTGATATAGGTTTGAGGTTTTCATATAATTTAGCTCTTACTCCAAAAGATGATTAAGGAAACACTGTCAGTCACGAGGAAGAGATTCGGGATTTGGAAGCCAAAAATTCCAAAAGTTTTTTCGAACCATGTTTACAATAAGTTTATTTTTCTCTGTCAGGCTATGGCTCCAAGGATAACAGGATTGATGATACGCTTTCTCCATTTGAATTAAAATAACTGCCAGACTGAAATTGACATGGCCAAGGAGCACAAACTGGTAATTATTAGGTTGGGCAAAAAAATTTCCACACGCTTTACCAACCGTCATGAGCACATTGTTGGCATTGTAGTTAGTACTTTTCATGATAGCAAGGGTGATTTGATTTTGAAAAATAATTTGTGTATTGCTAAAAGATTTTATGCTAATGTTGACACTCCTTTCTAGTTCTAAACTAAAACTCCTAACCCTGTGCAGTTTATTTTAGCAAAGATTCTTTGAATTCTTTTGTGCATATCTTCTTTAGTATTGTAAATGGATTTCCTTAGAATAAAACTGTAAAATAAGTTACATTTTAACTTGAAATCCCATCAGTGACGAAGTGCTACCGGGTGTAAACGTGGGATCAAATCCCGTGAAAATACAACCCCACCATACTTTAATCTAGTTACTGACTTTTTCACACGATCTTACTTTTATAAATTTGCGAAAACAAGTCTGAAAATTGACACGAAGTTTACGTTGCAGTTTTTGACACGAAATGTTCCATCCCTATAGCCAGTTTTAATTACACAGGAGAATTCGCTTCGTGACAAAATTGCAAACTTTATTCTACCTTCGTCCTCTTTTTTAAAACTTTGCTGATATTCCCCGGAAACTTTTTTGATAAGATTTTTAAACTAAATTATTTTTCCCCGAGTTAAAACGAGCTTTGAGGATGATTGGGAAAATATGATGGCGGGGCAGGGGAGACATTAAATTCCATATTGTTCCTTGGATTCTCTTGCTCAGAGTAATAATAGGCTCTTGTAGAACTCATTCTAAAACAAGATGACTTTTCCCCAGGAAAAATTAAATATAAACTAATAAGTAATCTAACTTATGAGACTTTTGACTGGAGGCTCAATGATGATGACATTCCTCAAGAAACTCAGCCAAATTCTTATTTCTTTTTGAATTAAGTATGCAACTTGCATCTCAGAACATCAAACATCCAAGAACCTGCTAATATAATCCAAAATAATGAAGCGGGTAATGTCATTTATGTTTATAATAAATATTCTCTACTTGTCTCCCTGCATATACTCGTACATATCCCTCGTGCCTCACAAAGGATATGCGCACAGGGCCTTGATCTACTAACACTAGATTTGATGAGCAAGGCACTTGTGCAAAATATGAAAAAAACTTTTGAAATCGTACCAACTTCCCTCATCTGCTCAGAAGTGATGATAATGTTCAACTACCGCATAATCATAAAGCTAGACACATTTGAAAAGTGGGTTTAGATAAACAACAAACTATGGAATTTATTTTTAAAATCTGAATGCAGGGTCACTCCATCGCCACATTTATAATTGGCAGATAGTAATCAAGAATTTATAGTTTTAGAAATCGTTTGAACGAGTAAGTGGAACATGGAGATGTATTTATATTCTTAAGTTATTTATCAAATTCAACTCGATTCCATAGGTCAAAAGATCCTCGCATTAAAGATTAAACACTTTCACCCAATAGTTCCAAATATTTATTCACAACTGCATAAAGTTAGTCGAGCCTTAAAATTGCTAAAATTTCTCAAGTCAGGCTGTGACTGAAGGAGTCGTAATTTTGACAGGATGGTTAATAGATGTCAAGTGAGTAATAGTCAAAGTGTGTGTGTGTGTTCCATCAGTTTCCTATATTTCTTGCTTCTTATATATCTCCTCGAGGTTCGAGGTTTATCGTGACCGATGTGTGTTGTGTTGTAATACTTGTATATGATGATCTGAATGGGCTACGATTGTTTTTTGTATCAAAGACTTGAAGAGTTCGTGCCAAGAAGCTGAAAAGCTTCCAATTAGTAATAAGAGGACGCAGGAGCAATTTATGTCAAACCCCATTGTTCTTCTTACTGTTCTTGATACGTCTTTCAGTATAAAATATCACAACTCCTGTTCAATCCTTCGTTTAAAAATTTGGAACGCAGGAGACGCAAAGAGAGAGAGAGAGATTGGAAAAATTATTCTTGGAAGCACTTTTCATTTCCATTGGCATTCGAATCTGCGGAACATCCTTGATTTCTGAATTTCATGATGACAGCCCTTGGCCAAGTCTACTTACTTATATTGGAGGTTGGATGGAGTTTTTTCTATACAGATGGTAAATTCAATTAGAATTGTGTGGTGGAAGGTGATTAAAATTAAAATTAATTCCGGTATTCACTACTCGTTAATCTTGTCCCCTCGTCGTGTGTCTGTTGTTCGAGGCTTGAGATTTCAAGTTGGAAGCTGACAGTCGCTGGAGCATACCTGTCTCTCAAAATGTTTCTGCAAGATGTATGAATTTTATTTGCATGTGCTTGTGTTTACCGAGTGATTTTTATTTCAAATCTGAGCCAGCTTTTGAGCTTTAATTAATTACCGAAGGGGCTGGTGCTCGTAAATAAGCTTTGAACTCTCAAGTAGGGGAGGTCAGGCGACTGAGCTGTAGACAGTATAGTCTGATGTGATTTAAGTGCAATGTATTAAGATGGGTTGGGTTGTTGGTTTAACTGTCACTTTTTACTGAAACTCAGACTAATTGATTTTACATCGTAATTCACAAATTAGTTTTGAGTAAATATAAAAATATTATAAATTGAAGTACCATTGAAGTAAGTTAGAGGATTCAATTGATACGGCCTTGAAAGTAAAATTAACGCATTAGAGCTTCGAATTTCGATATTCTTGGTCTCTAATTTCCTCACCTTTAAAATTTCACTTATCAACAACATATAATGTGAGCTATTACAAGGTGATCAAATGTCGAATAAAGTCGGATTGGTAATAAATATTGGCAATTTTCCGTCACTGATATCGGTTTAATATTCCTCCTTATCTTCATTAACATATGACACCGTTGACAGTTAACAAAAAAAGGGATAAGGACTACGTAGCTTGAGCAAAGAAAGCTTATCATATTTCAGGTTGAAAAAGGACACACTTTCTTAACTTAATAATAATAGCATGATGATGTGATTATACTCACAATCAGTAGTAGCAAAAACTATATGAATGTTATGCACAGGGTTGAGTGATTGAGTGCTCAATTCATCATCACATTCATCACATAATCACATCCAGCATCTCAGCAAGTAGGTTGTATATTATTGAATTGATATGATAATTAAATTTCACACATTTTCATCTCCCTATCACCATCACCATCATCATCATCATCACCCTATCAATAGCAACCCTGAATTGCCTCCATATCTTGTAGTCTCATCTAAAATCTCATGTCTCAATAGACCCAAAAATCATCCTCAATCTCACAAGTCTCAAGTCTCGAGGCTCTAATTTTAATAACTTCCTTGTATTTTCTATGTTGTAGTTGTTGTTCATACACTGATGGCTGTATGGATTCTTATTCCTAGTTTTCAAAAGAGACTTGTTCCTTATAATACCAGCTCGACTCTCTATGATCCTCTGTCTCGCTGTCTGTATGTTTTGAATTCCTTCACAACCCTCTTCTGTTTGTACTTTGCTCCTTGAATGAGTTTGAAAGAGATTATAAATGTATTTAGCATTAAAAACAGACTTGGAATAGTTGAAACTGAAGTGTATTGTGCAACACTGTCTGATAAATATTTATACGGATTTAATGAACATCAATACTGTATTCCGAGGCATGACTTCGAATTGTAAAACCGTCTCTTGTACTCGTCTCTTTTTATAATAGCAAATTACAAATGGGCTATAGGGATTGGGGGAGATGGAATTGTTAAGGAAAAAATTCCGTGTCTGGTTTATCTAGAGAATTTCCAACGGTGTATTGTATTATATTATAATCACCTACGCATGAAGTACAATAGATAATGTGCTTTTTGGTCATTTGCATTCATTAAAATTTAAGCTTTAGTTCGTTTTAATTAGATATCTGCTCTGGAGCTTCGTTTAAATGTACTGAGAGTTTATAAAAATGGATAGATAAGTATGGAGGAGAGAGGGGTAGGGAAAATATATTATGCCTCGTTGGAAAGGTGTTAGGGAAGTTAAACTTTTTAAGAGTACCTCAGAACATAAAGATATTCAATATCTCATTATGGGCCAATTGTTCGAATTGTAAATTAGAAATTAGAGCGTAATTTACATTACTTAACACTCGACTGTTAGCGGCAGTCTGATTTGAAGCTTTTGGCTCTATGGAGTTTTAAAACTTTGAGGTGTACGGATGTAAGGGAACCACAATTGTATTTGGTATCATTTAAATGAGTTCAAATTATTAACATGTCTTTGCCACCTTGGCTGTGTTTTTTTATATTTAGGAGTCTTGTGATTTATAATCCAATAATAATGCTTGATAAATATATTTTTTTTAAACTCTACCTCTTTCAGATTTCGAATTTCCTTGAAAAAAAACAAATAAAGTCTCGAGCTTAGAATTGCTTTCTTTGAAATTAAATCAGTTTCCATTAATATCCCTAAAGCAGTTATTTGATATCCCGTGCCCCATTTCCCCTTACAAATCGATGCATTTTGCAACATACATACCGTAGGTAGATAGTTTGCAATAAGTACGATTGAACATCTCGTTCCATGCTCCTGGTGTTTTACTGGTCATAAAGTCCCGTCTACAGGGTTGCTAAATATAAACTCATTGAGATTAAACCAGTAGTGGCCTGTAGTGTAGGGTACCTAGTGATATCAGACCTTTTGAAAACTATTATAATAGTGAATTGAGTAAGCTACTTCATGATTCTCACTCGGGTGTTAATAAACCGTGCAGAGAGCTCATTCACAGATACCCATTAAATATTTTTAATATCTCTGTTTACTTTTTACGAGCTGGATGGTCTGTGTTCAGGTGGCAAGAGTCAATACAAAGTGCAATTCGGATTTTTTAATGTCTGGACATTTCGCTTTGATGTACGGAGGGAGATATTCTTCTCTCTCTCTCTCTCTACGTTGTTGTCGGTTGTAGCTGGGAGATAGGTGATGTGATAGATCTAGTAGTACCAAAATAAGAACAAATAAATAAATAACTTTCCACTAAAACCAATATCAGCAAGCAAAAGCTAGTTAGTTATTTTTGCACTTGAAATCGATGAGCACTTTCATGCTTCACGCTACTGTCCTGTAGTTGCTGTACCAAGGGCTTCGCCTCATTTCATAAATGGCATAAACTAACTATATCCTGACTCGGGAGATTGGTTTCCAGTTTGAGTTTCGGATGTTTAATTTCCTTCATGAATTATTCAAAATGTTTGGCGAAGGTAGTTTGATCGGTTGATGGTTTTTCTATAGTATACATTCACATTCTGAGAGGCAGCAGTGGATTTTGCAACATGATTTATCTATCGACTCATTGGCTGCGGGATGGAAATTTAATGAACGGTGAACAGGTGCCAATTTGCATTGTTCAGAGGGCTGTTAAGGGTGTCAGGTCATAAATCAAAATCCATGTGTACATACACATTCAAAACCGCAAATAGAGCTCTGACCTCAATGATTCATAAAATCGGTTTAAAAAATTGCTGGGATTTGTCCACCTCGTTTTTTAACAATCAAATCCAATACTAAAATTTCCATAGTAGAATCCTTTTCTATGCACTCGATATCAAAGATTAACACGGTTAACTCAATGATACCCCCTCCCAAAAACAACAACAACATGAATACCGTTAAGAGGTGAGGTCCCGTCCCGGTTTACTTTAATAAAGAATCTCCTTTCAATTTCTTTGTAAAGGATGAAGGACCGGAAGGAGGAGAATAGACAAGGAAGACGAAGCTAAGGGTCAAGGGTCACTTCCCAAGTCACACAAGTCACAAATCTCCCAAGGCAAGAAAGTCAACAGCAATCTGCTTTTGGTAACTGTCCAAGAGGCTCAGTGCCCAAAGCTCATAAACCCGCAACGCCCCATCATCATCCTCATCATCGTTGCCACCATCCTCATCATCATCCTCCTCATCTGTGGCAATCAGAATTAAAAGTCTCGGGAGGGACACACAAAGTCATACAAACACTCTAGTGTCTTGAGTTTTAAGTTTGGCTAGACACAAGACTAAATACTCCTTTCATACAGTTGGAAAAATTGATTTTAAAAAAACACTTAATTACCCCACACCCAAAGTCCTCGAGGCTGTCAACCCGAAGAGTAATTAATATTTCCAAACTATAAAAATACAATTTATCTGAAAAAGAGATAACGGTCTTTAATGGACAAAAATAATCTTCTGAGGCAGATAAGGACTGCTGCTGCTGGTGATTCAAAGTGTAGCTGGAAATAATCCATGGAACCTTTTTGAAAGAAGGTTGGTTGGAAATCATACACATTATGATATGTTGATAGTGAGAGATGATGAACTCTGACCCATTTTCCCGATGTTGACTTAATCAAAAGAACATTTGGGGCTGGAGAGTAAAAAACCATATCTGTAGGCAGAGGGGACACTTGTCTTATTATCAATAAGACATTTCTCCAGACTAAAGTGGTTTCGTCATAATAGTACATAAAGAAATTTATATATCCATCCTTTGAGGGAAAAAAATATCTCAGATCTCTTCAGGATCGAAGTCTTCTAAAGATCTACGGTGGAGGGGATCTTCATGGGCCGCAAACGGAAGACAAGATGGAGACGCCTTTCTATTGGTAAGCTATTATTATTCTCATCTATACTTTTTTTCTTCAAACTTTTTTTCGCCAACAATTTACTTTTACTTCTCAGACTTTAAGTCACTTCCCTTGCTGTTCATATCTTGTAGTAGTAGTCAACTCAACACTCAGGAGACGGAAACTGGCATCTCTTTCTCTCTGCTCTTGATCTCGAGAAATACTGTAGGGGTACAGTAACACATCATGTGTAAGGGTCGGGGCTTTTAGATTGTATCCTTCTTTTGGATCGAGATGGTATTGACGGAGGGCTGAATTTGATAGATGGATGGTTAGATAAGTTTATGAGATAAAAGGAGATGTTTAGACAAGTGTCGAAACCTTGAAAAAATCATGGGCTTTTTTGCCAAAATATTGGGCTGATTTTGGAGATTGTGGTGGTAATAGTTTATGTACGAGGGCTGAATGATTTACTTGCATTTCAAAGTTTCAAGGGCTGAGCTCGAGGAGCTTGACGGAAACCGAGAGGAATGAACACTTTAAAAATGAATTTAGGATTCTGATAAGTTTCAATGAGAATCTTATGCATAGTTTCTTTGTATGAAATGATGGAAGCTGCTTTTGAAGGATGGTTGTGGGAGTGTAAAAAGTTATTTCAATGGTAGATTGAAAAAAGAATGGAACCACGACATAGGAAAGTGGAAGATCTTTGTATCTCCCAATAAAAAAACCCAATATGTTCTGAGATTATTGAGCATTTCACTATCCCAATACGACTGACCGCAAGTTCTACAAGGCAGAGGTTAATGAATACTTGGCTCTTTTCAGAAAGTAATATCAAGTCCACCCAACCGAATTCTTGAGATAAGAATGAGAGCATCAATAATAAACTGAGACAATATTGTTGTTGACCTGCCTGTCTGTCCGAGACTTTCTTTGCTTATCCCCTGAGGGTTTTGTTTTTATTGATCCTCATTTGCTATTGACTGATATAGCGGCTCAAGAGTTACAACCCTGCTTATTTGTTTGCAAAGAGGCCTCTGAGTTTGTGAATGGAATTAATTAAGAAATATATATGCTTCACAGCGGGAATGAAAACTTCATCATCATCCCTTTTTCGCATGGCAAAGTTCAGATCTTTTATATAAAAAAAAGTCTTGAAACTTGGTGTTGTCCAGCAAAAAAATAGGGGAGCTGGAAGAAGCCCTCAATTAATAACAGTTAAGCCCGTTTCGAATTTCCAATCTTAATCCAACATACATTGGATGGCCAAGTGCCCATAAATTATAACAAGTTCGGGAAAGACTAATTGTCCAGACAAAGGGACACTATACCAGTCCCAGGACTGAACATTTAGAGAATCGATAAGGAAACTCCTTTAGATGGGGATGAAAAGGCTTTGGCACGAAATATTAATTACCCTTCCAGTATCTACTTTCCCTTCTCTTTAATACTCCACACTAGAAGAAAACTGATCCCAACTACTGATATTCTAAAGGTATACGATTCCGAGGGTAAAAAACACATTCCAGAAAGTTCGAGAACCAATAAATCAATCTGACCTCAAACCGTCTACGACTACGACGTTTCTTTTTCTACAAGAAAATCGAGAAAGTCCATGGTCGACGGTGGTATCGGGTTAGGTTTTCTTAGCGGTATTCGTGGTACACCTTACTCTGGAAGTCCGTACTTGAATAGCAGTAATAGTAGCGTGTACAAGAGGGTATTAAAGATTCAACCGGGTGTCAATCACTCCTGGTCCTGACCACAAGGGGTCGATCAATTATGAAATAGTACTTTTTGGCTTGGGTGCGTTTGCCAACAGACTTTGGCGCAGTTTTCCTCAGAGTTTTTTTTAATGCCAGTGTTCTCTGGCTTTGTCCATACGGAAGGTAATTAGTAAGGACAATAAAAATTTAACTCTCCCACACAAGCTCTCATTAAACTTGGGAATACAAATAGTGCTAGCCAATGTTGTATGGAAAATATTATCTTTGCCCCAAAACCAATCTACCAATGTACCACACGGTCCTTGAGTAGACCACAGATTATATCTTTATTTACATAGACAGTTAGCCAGGCATGTTATAAGCCCACGTACTTTGCAAAAGAAGCGAAATATGTTGTAGAATGTCTGGAATCGAACAAACCTCTTAGCTTCAAAGTTCTTGTCCTAGTTACGAATACATAGGGGGGAGTATGTTCCTTAAGCATTATGAGGTCTTTAGTAGTTGAACCGACACTCGGGTCGTAAACTCATATTTAAGTGTTGATTTAGATTATCTCTCTTTAACCCGGTAAGTTTTTTCGTCCTCACCCACTTCTCACTGGGGACTCACTCTGACTTCTTAAGAAACTCAATTCCCCTTTGCATTTTCTCAAGCCCGGGCTCTCCTATTGCCTAAGGAAGCTGAAGAAAGCTAGCTAACTCAGTCAAAACCTTGAAGAAACAACACGTAAAAACACCGCAAATCCAGAAGGCCTACGTCTAAGTATGTACTTTATCTCGGGGAGACCAGCTCCGAAAAATTTATTGCCGGGTAGGCTAAGCCAACCCGGCCTGCCAGGTTACACAGACATGCACAACTTACGAGCACTGAGCTGCTGCCCATTCCTCTGCTTCTCCAGGCTGTGTTCTATCTGGATGTATATATAAGGGCTTTCTACGAATGAATTTAGCCCTTGAAAGTATAGGTACAGTTAGTGTTGTCAGCTATGGGATTATTTTGGTCTTGGAGGACCTATAGGTATTATTAGTATGTGTGTGTTTCAGTCTTTATGTATTTCAATCCAATCTAGAATGGCACGGGAAATCCTCCAAAGTCTAGTACTCTGCTTCCAAGTTAAGCATTGATGAAAGGGAACTTTTTGTTTAAAAAAATATATCCATGTAATTCGTGGCTGAAGGCAAAATTATAGCTGAATAGAATAGATAATTCTACTTGGAGAAGGCAAAGTCAGAAGAAGTAGTGAGTGGGTACTGCTTTCTTCATGTTTTGTAAACATATGGCACATGTATTGATATCCTAAAGCCATGTTGGACTTATGAAATCAATAAAAGGAATCCATTGGGTGTGTTCTGCATCTGAAATGCCCACGTCTGGCTCAAACTAGTGGAGAGTTTACTCTTTACCAACAACGGATTTCGATGTGTCTTTTACTCTGTGAGTGATGAAAACTTTTTCTTTCTCATACTCAGAATGCGAGGGTGCGTTTTCTAATGAGAGGACAGTTATCTATCATTATGTTAGATGGATTAAATAGCCTGATATTATCTGTATAAGGATTGGGCAATCCAGCAATTATAAAAAGGTTCTAACCTGCCAAACATCATCAAAAACCTAAATTATAAATGCAATTGACTGAGTCTGAAGGTTGTAAGGCAGGGGTATGCGAAAAATGCTTTCGTTTTCGTTTGCCTCCGCAGTTTTTTTATGACATCTCAAGAGCCTACAGCTCATGATCGAGTAGACACGACACAGACACATAATTACCAATGTAGCTGTAATAAGTGTGGAGTTATCAGTTACATTGCCATGTCTGGCTTTATCATTGACATGCAGGTTTCAATTAATGAGCTGGAGACATCAAGTAGTAGTTTGTTTGGACACGCTGATGATACTGGACATAGTGGACATTTAATTCCACAGAATAAGTTACACAGGTAAATTCCCTGTTGACAAAAATTCTGGACAAGCCAGGGAAGAGTTTTTGATAATGAAGTGGATCGGACTGGAGTTTGGAATTACGGACATTTACGGATGAGCCCATTGAGCCCTGTAATTTCCCTATGGATAGAATAGGGAACTGGAAAGTTGTATTTCGTCAGGCAGGGTACTATACAATAGGGTACACACCAGGACAACCAACAAACCATGTCTTCGATAAGGTAGGTATATATATGGTGTGTACACACATCCACATGTAATATTTACTCCATCGATGGATAAAACGATAATTACTATTTGATAAGCCCCTACAAGTTGGGGAATCACAATCAGCCTTAGATGTCCACTGGTTAATTCCATATATTTGTATGTGTCCCTTATCCTGAAATATGGACCGAGTTGACAGTGTTTGCAACGTGGAATTGAATGTTGTTTACCAATTCCACAGAATGTTTGTAGACGAGTGGGTGTATAGGCCTTTCAGTATGTCTGAATTTGAATGGTTTGGTTGTTACGGGTTATTCATATTCCTTGTTTAATGTCAACTCTATTGATGTGGGGCTCATACTGGACACTGGACTGACGGATACATAGACTCTAGGTTTATTCCTTTATTTACTGAGTTTAATTTGAGTTGGTGAGGGTGATGGTCGGGATGGGGCCTTTACAGTGAAATAAAAAGTAAATATGTGAATGGGATTTTATGTGCCCTTTGAGTTCTATGTGGTTATTGGTTTCTATCCTGGAATTTTTCGAAATACAAGCGGTTGGATCGAATTTGTTTCTTGAATATTTCATGTATGAGAGTAGGGAAATTATTGGGTCAATTTAAGCATTTGAAAGCAGGAAAAATCCCTTTGATAAGTCTCAGTTTTTAATAACGCTGTAGATGATTGTCAACATAAAATTGTAATTGCTTGTTATGTCAACAAAAGGATAATATGTTGTCTGGTCGAGAAATTCCGTATAGCAATTCAGAATTGAATATTAGTCTGGAACAAATTGACTCAACCTCATAAAAAAAGTTATCAATCTCTCCCCAGCCATATACGATGCACCCTGTACTAATCTCTATTTACAATTCATCAACAATTACATGTAATAACCCCATCAAATTTGACACGAAGCGATAACATATATTCCTCGTCCAAGATTTTTTTACCTGTGTATTCTGATTCTGTACTTTGTAAACCAATTTATCATCAACTGCATTTGTATTCATCGGAATTCAATCCACCTCGCTTGAACAAGCTCTCCAATCAGATTCAGAGACCTGTCAAAGTAAAGCAAAGAATCTAGATCATTCACCACTTGACAAACCGACTCGATTCGTTTGTCACTAGCCTACACAATAATATAATATCTGTATAATATCTGTTATCTCCTCATCCTCCTAAAAAAGAATGAAAAAACGAGAAGCCCATTACAGAAATTGCTTAGAGAATGGACAACAATAGAAATGGTCATTGGGCTTTGGAGATGATGACTTATAGCCTAGCTAGCCCATAGATTTATTTTACTTTTTTGTATTTCTGCTTCTACTGCTGAGTCGTCAACCATCTCAAAAGACGATCAAAACTGAAGGAATAAGACATTGATTTTTTTCCCTCTGATATTAAACGACTTTGTAGGCCTAGAGCTGAATATATATCTGTGTGTACGGCTTACTTCCATACGTGTCTAGCGGAGAATCATAAATAGCACAACACCATACCGACCATTACACACATTAAATTTCCCATTGTCCATCATCCTCCGTACCTTTTCCTTATCTTGATTTGATCGGCGTATGAACGGCTGGTCGGACATTGTCAATAGATCCTAAAAAGAGATATGAGTTCCCTTTCTCTGCTTTCTCTTCATCTTTTTAAAAGAAATATTTTTCCTACTTTTTCCAATGTAAAGAAATCTCATTGTTATTTTGTGGGAATTCGTACGGGTATATAAAGAGATACGCTCCAATTTATAGATATCCTCTAGTATAGAGGCCTCGAACCCACCCTACCACTTTCTAGAGAGGAGAAAGCGGTCATTGTGTTTCTTTATTTGCCCTCTCCGCCTACATTCCCCTTGTTTTGTCTGTCAACATTTTAGCTCCTTTGGGCTTGGCGTGACGAAACTGCTGTACTTGTCCTGAAACTGGACCTCTGAGCATTTCCTTGTCCAATTTACTCTCCTCAATGTTCCCAAGTTTCCTCTTCATGGGAATGGGAATCGAGTGTTTCCTAGCCGAATGGGGTTTCCTTATTTTCTGGTGTGAGGTTTTAAAATGTCCACTGGGCTTCAACGGTAGAAGAAAGAAGTTTGTTTAGCTTCAGTCTGGTAAGTGCACGGTTTTAAGTTTACGGGTTGGAAATGGTAGGCAATAAAGGTAACATAACGGGTTGTAGTTTGCCAACAATATTGGATGTGATGATGGCCGATCCGGCACCAAATTTTGTGACAGGGAAGTCCGTCTCTCCTCTATAAACTCAATCGTATTAGTCCATCCTATATTTACTTTATATTGAGGGGAGGCTTTAGAGCCTGGAATCTCAGAAACTTTCTGTTTTTACACTTCAAATTACACATAAAAGCTTCTTATGACAGAGTAGAAGCTTTCTAGTTTCCCCAATGTATTAGATCTCCTTGTATTTTAGGGAAAGGATTTTTTTAAGGTTTAAGGAGTTAAGACAGGGAATAGAGTAGGGTTGAGCAGTAGCTGCTTTAGTTTCTTAAGGCAGCCAGTCTGGTCCATTTGCAAGGGAGAAGTTTTCCATGTCGAGGAAGAGTCAGACGTCTGGAGTCTCCTGGACGTGGACCACTTTTTCAACTTCATTCGATCGCCCACGGTATTTTCGGTAGGGGTCTTGAGGAGTTGGGTTGGCCTGAGCTTTCTCAGTTTTTCTTGGAGAGTTAGACTCATATCTCTTATAAATTGTTATAAATCTATGCCCTTCATCTTATATATTATGCAGGTCATGCTATGAGTATAGGCTGGAGAAGGGACTCAGGGAAACATTCACTCAAGGCAAGAGAAGCCCATTTAGTAAAACTTGTAAAAAGAGAGGAAAAGTTATTTTTTTGGACAGGGGAGATAGATAACTTTCAAAATGGTCTATGACGCTTCTGAAGGAAATCAAGATAGAAATGAAAGTTGGACAGGAGCAGACGGTAAAATGATACGGTAGACTTGAGGTGATTGTTCCTTGGATGGAAGTATTATTATTTTTTTAAGGAGATTATATATCCTGGATGGGCCTTTGTCTTTCCATACGTCTCCAAATTGTAGAGTGTGGGAGGCAGGGCTTTCCTTTTCCTTGGTAGATGTATCTCTTATCTCTGTCGGTGCAATTTGTTATCCAGACAGCTCCTACATTTGTTATCTAACAAATCTGCAAGAAAGTGCAATTTTTACGGGATTTATCTTTTTTGTACAAGTTGGGTAAGTGTGAAGAAGATTTACAATTAGTCAAGGAATGAAAGCTATCGTAGTTAATCTGTTTGTCGTGTTATCCAGTAGTTATCCAACACTTTCTAATTGACTCTAGCAATTAAACAAGTTCCTATCTTACATGAATGGTTCAAATCAGTTTCGTTATGTTTCCTGTGAGAATATCTTGATTTTAAATCAGTTCAAAAGTAACAATATTAATATTCCCCCGTTCAGAACCTTTGAATTTATTAAAGAACCTCAACCCTCGTGAATATTGTACGTCCAGTCCACGTCCATCAAAATAATGGGCAACTGTGCCAGGTTTTAAACATTTATAATTTGTAAGCCTCCCAACACATGCATCCCCAAATAATGTAAACCCATAAAAATAAAAGGGTTCCAAAACAACCCAACTAAAACTTGCCAAGGTCCACAGCAAATGCAGATTTGTCATGCTGACTGGTGGAGAACATAAATAAAAATCACTAAGGCCTTCTCTGTGTGTCTGTAATGGTCCGAATCAAAGTGTACATAAGCTTATAATTAGAAAATAATCTCCAATCATAAGAACACAGTCTAGATACACACAACATTTACGAAAGCGCTCCATCCATCTCCTTCCCTAGTACATATGGTCCATCTTAAATGCTCCACGTAGGAGGTAGGCTAATAAACAATTTGGTAGACAGGGACCCAGATACTATTTCTCTTATTAATGAAATCCTCAAAGCTGTTTGTGGTCCCTGCGTGCTCTTTTTTATTCCAAGTATTTCCAAACACTTCTTCATGAGACTGACAAGAAGCCAAACTTCAAGTAGACAAAGCAGCTGGCTGGGAATTTTTTCCTTGTGTCTCATGAATTATTAGTTACACTCTTCCTTCCCTCCCGGACAGAATTACATTACCTTTTAGTCCTATGTAAACACATTGAAGATGATACTTCATTTATATTTGGATGAATATCACGGGATACATTTTGCTCTGCGTATTGTGCATGAGTTGTTAGTAGGCGACCTACCTGAGCAGAAAAACTAATACCTTCCTAACGCCTGAGAAGAAATGGAGAAAGTTCAGTTTTTTTCTCCATCCGGAGTCCTAACAAACTTGTGCAATTGTTGGGGATTGTTTTAGAATGCCCGTTTTCTTGTAACTGTATTGCAACGGTAACTCGTTCTTTTATGTTCAGACTGGTTGGTTGTAAATTTGTAATTTAATTCTACTATGCTACGTTATATAGTTTGGTAGGATGATGGTCGTGGTTGTTGATGGCTAGATGGGGGGTTTCCATTTATATATTTTTGATAAGATGAAGAAGAGAAGAGGACAAAGTTGAATTAGCTTTCTGACAAGTTTGACAAGGCTGTATAGGGATTATGGTTTGGGCTTTTTGTCGGTGTTACCAAGGCTTTGGATAGAAGAAATGGAATGGACTGTCGAGACTTTTTCAAATAAGCTTGATTTGCCCTTTTTATTTCATTAGATATTATTATTGCTCAAAGAAGCCTAATAGGATGTATTTTCAGTGTATTTACTATTCAATCAAGAGGATTGCGTCTTGGCTGTCCAGGAAGAAGCTTGTAGGAAGAAATATGAAACAAATAGAAGCACTGACTAATCAGCCATAAATCTGGGAAAGTAACATTAGACAATGAGGCAATCAAACATCTCTAATCTACAACCTACGGAAACACACGGAAAGTACTAAAGCTCAAAAGAGTTGGTGGAAGAAACTCCAGAAATACTGAAACTACTCGTAAATAGTAAAAGTAGCAGCCATTAAATTGCGGAAAAAATCCTCATGAGTTTCAAAGATATAGAAGTTAAAGCCTTAAATCACATGATGAAAGACAAAATAGTCCATAAACAGAGAACAAAAGCCCAGGGCATGAGCTATCTCCTCTTCCACAAAGCATCATTATATGAATCTATGTATAGAAACTTACCTTGTTTTCTGTATCCACACTGGTTTGGGTACATTTCAGTTTTCAGTGTTCTCTAAATAGCAAAGTAGCTCTATTCAAATTTCCTAATCGAGAAACATAATAGAGAGCAGCGAGATTTGCAGATTTGTGATGTGCTAGTCTAAATATACATTTGTAGAGAATCCACCACTGGATTTATCATCAACATCATGGGACCAAAGCGTATATTGCGCTTGTATTTTTTTAAAGAACTACAAATTCATTGATCTATTTCAAGGTTTTTGTTGAGAACTTGGGACTTGGACTTTCAAAACGTCTTAAAACCTTACAGCTTGTAGTGAATAGACCATCGGAGGGTACACTCTAATTTCCAGTATAGGATTGTGGAAGTGGAGATATATTATGTTTTTTGGCATTGGCTGAGTTTACATCCAGAAATTCAAAAGCACACTTTCTTCTGCAAGCATCAGAGACTCAGTCACGGGGAACAAATTCCCGGAGTAACTAAGTGTATCTGAACAAGATGAAATGCCAACAAGGAACATAATAGGAAAACCACGTAACATTAAATCAAGCAGTTCGTAGCCAAAAGGAAGAAACTTTTCCGTTTACTGTTTTTTACGCGTAATACATCGCTCCATGCTTCTCCTAGTACGTGGGGTAAAGGTAGAGGGGAAAGTAACCTCGTGCACCAGCACAGTGAATAGTAGATACGTCATGACCTGGTTCACTAGGTTGTAATAGTCCCCACACCATCTTGAAGCTCATCTTACATAACCTAGGATTTCTAAGTGCCTGCTTAAAACGTGTACAATTGTAGAGTAGATTTGAAAGTGTGCAATGACGTTTAGGAAGCAGAACGGGCCCTCGTTGGCATATCATGAAACGAGGCCATAAATCACGGAAGAACAAAATGACATGAGTTTTTAGGCTGGAACTCTTTTTGGCACACGTCAGGTAGACCAGTCTCCCGTAAGTAAGCCTGAACATGAACACTGCGAGCTTGAACTAACTTTAAAAACTAAGCGTGCACTATATGCATACATAAATATTTTAAATATACACTGTGTATATTATGTCCTCCTGGGCTTAAATAAAACAGAAACAATTTCAATGAAGTGAACCATAATTTATATCAGAGAATCTAGGATCATATTTATAGCAGCCATTCTACCATGTCTACAATCCCTGCCTACAACTACACAAGAGCCTACGAGAATCCTTCTCCTAGTCTTAAGCAAGCTAATGTGTTTAAGTTCCCTGGGTTTTGTCTTGTGCGTGGTTGAAGATGCGACGTTTACGGGTGACAGATACTAATCTCTTGTCACAGTGCTTTACTCCCTTGTATATATTATCCATAAAATGAGCTATGAAATGCCCGGCTGGTTTCGGCATCGGTATGTTCGTCTATCTACCTAAGCGAGTGTAAAGGTATGAAATTTTACCATGAAACTGAAACACAGATCCCGGAGTCGGTGTTGTAGACTTTGAAAGAGGATAGTAAAAAAAACCCAGAAAATTCTTGTAGCCAGGGTATGGAAATATTTATTTAGGTACTATATGTACATACTACGAACTAAGACTCGCTCTTGAGCTTTTTCAAAACAATAGCGAACCTTGGACTCGAAAAGTGATCAGACTACTATATACTACCACCCCGTCACTTTTGCTAGGTACATTGAAAGAGTGCGTTCATGTGAAAAAGAAATCGACCTTTACCGGTCAGTATGACTCATTACTAAAAAGGTGTCCGCCCTAACCTTCTCAATTTCTAAGAGAAATACATGAGAAAAGTGAGGAAAGGACTTTGAGGAAATATGTGAAATTATCTTAAGACGAATCAGCAGCCCCCACCTCCACACTTTCTCCATCTCACTACTGCTAACCAAAATACTATATGTCTAACTTGTGTTTGTAAAAGGGCAAACCTTGTCTGGAAGTATGTAAGTTGAGTTCAAGCTGTCTCCCCATCTACTACTATTCTTTATTCCATACAATCCAAATGCATTCAGAGGATGGAGAAGTAAAAAATACATAAAAGCCAAAGAAGCATGAAACTAATCACCACCTACCACCTACAATCCTTAAGAAAACGAAGCCTTTTGTACTGTAAAATGTCTTGCCCTTCCTTTCCATTTTTTCTTTAGCTTTAGCTTACCACGCAGTTGTAGTGGCAATGGGGGCAAGGGGCAATAGTGTTAACTTATCCTTCTCTCAAACTATATTATATTATTACTGAGGCCCTAAAAAAAGTTGGGTAAATAATTTTCACGCTTTACCAAGAATGAATGAGTGAGTTGGTACGTGGGTATTATTACTCTACATAGTTCTAGTTCCTAGTGCGAGAACGATACTCCTAAAAAACCGGGTTGGTCTTGGGGTAAACATAACCTTGTTGGTGCTGTGTCTTCTATTCCTGTAGTATATGTTTGTACAATGGAATTGGCACTGTCCCTTTGTTCCTGGAGAAGACATTAGACTCATATCTACAGTGTATTTGTAATGAAGTGTATGGGGAAAGTGTAGAAATATTAGAAATGAACTGAGGCAAGGGAAACATTTCAAGTGAAATAAATGCCTTCCTTTTCCCCTCAGGAAAAGGCCTAAAAAATTACTACTGCTCCACTACCTAAATAGGCTTATGGCAATTTCCCTTATCCTTCCTCTGGCCAAGTTCCCTTTACTTTCTGGCTCCTTCAGTAGTAACTCCTCGTAGCCAGGTAGCTAGTGGGAGTACTTGCCTTGGCTTTTGCTTTCCTATACCTCCACTCCATGTAATAATAGCTAATATAGCAGCACTCTCATATAAATGTTATAATTCTCGTATAATATTCTCTAAATATGAGATAGGCTCGTGCGTGTACTAAAGAGGGAGAGAGTTGCTCCTTGAAATAAAATTTACTACGAATTTATAAGCTCGTCAGAATTGGGGCTAAAAATTTAATTTCTTGTATGGGAAGTGAAGTGTGTGTTTCTGTGTATGTGTGTGTGTGTACCAATGGTGAATAAATAGTTTATACTTAATGCCTCTTGATCGATATCGAAATGAACTTTTCCAGGAAATGGTAAATTGGTAAGCAATGGAGTGGGTCTTGGTTACAATGCACACTACTTTTTTGGGAACTCTAGAGGTGTTTTTTTTTCGCTTCTGGGATACAGATAATTTCCAGTTCTGTTAGATATAGAAACGTACATCAACTCCGCAATATCTGTCAAAAATGTCTTCAACTGTTTAGAAAGAGGGTTGAGTCAATGCTTTGTACATTGTAGCCTTTACAGAGTCCAGTGTTGCTTTCATTTTTGTATTAGAATCATAATGATTTGATACGTGCTAGAAGACATGGAATTAGACACCCACGTTACTGCTACTACTTGTACTAAAAATGCGATTATTATTATCCAGTCTTAGAACTGCGTATAAAGTTTCAATGTAAGCAGCTCCAGGGCTCGGATAGGATTAAATCGATTCCACTTGAATGCCTTATTTTCCCATTATATATATATACGAAGAAATTACTTGTGTATTGATCTGCCCTTTAGTATCATGAGGGCAAGGGAGAAAGTGTCCTTTATGTATTGGGGGCATGAAAAATATGACGAACTTGCTGATTTCACTCTTTTCGCTTGCACAAAGAAATCTATTATGCATCTTGACATTTATGTGGAGCTAATCTACCTAGGTATGATTGAACGATGGGGTTGGGGTAGTACTTATTCCCAGTTTTTTTTTCATTGGGACGGATATCCGCAATTTTATTTCCAGTCTGATAGGTTGGGGATGTGTTTACTTTTTTAGAGAGAAAACTTGAGGAGGTCCAACTAACTATATAGTTGTATGTACGTACCGAAGTAAAGT
The DNA here is from genome assembly GCA_034694785.1 of Agrenia bidenticulata. Classification (NCBI taxonomy): domain Eukaryota; kingdom Metazoa; phylum Arthropoda; class Collembola; order Entomobryomorpha; family Isotomidae; genus Agrenia; species Agrenia bidenticulata. Next base: position 29,935 of record JAQFYM010001002.1, read on the forward strand.
TTTACGTGGAAATATTTCTAAAAAACCCTTTTGAATTTGATAGTTCAATTTTAACTTCTCTCATTCGCAAGACCGAGAAAGTTTTATTTTGTTTTTAGATCCCTTGTCTGATGGTCTAACAATGCTTGTAATTTCATTTAAATGTCATAATATGCATGAGCCATTAAATTCTTAAGAGTTCCAAGTAAATGTCTCTCGTCTATTTCCGTCTTCTCAGGAGAGCACGACAAATGCACCGTAATAATTTCTCCATCTTTCATCGCAAGATGTGAACGGGCCGCCGGAAGTGTTCTGGTACAAATGGGTCTAATTCATTCCAGGTTCAAAGAATCCCCTTTTCCTTCCGACGAAAAGGGAGTTGCAAAGTTTTATTTTTCTTAAAAGCCTCAAGTCGCATTGTTCAACTCGAAGACCCCAAGCCTCAAGCCCAGAAAATGTTTAAGACTCATAACAGTGGAGAGAGAGAGATGGAAAACTTGGTCGAGACATGTTTGTCTCTCATCTCAGTGCTGAAGGATTGATGATGAATGAATGGTAATGGGATTATAAGTAGTTTGAAAGTTGGGAAGCCTAGGAAAAGAAATGCTCATAAGGCATCACGATCCAAAACACGTTTATTCCTTTGTCTCTAACCTTCTCTCGTCTAGATTGTCTAGAACCTATAGAATCTCGAGAGGAGAGGCTCTTGTCGAAGAACTCTACCCGGTCTCAAGGAGGCTGCAGCTAGGGATCCGTTTATAAAATTGAACTTTTTTTATCCCAAGAAAAAAATATAGGAAGGAAGTTTTGTTTTTAGACATGAAAGGGGAAGTACACATAGCTTGGATGCAAATTCTTCAAAGAAAAGAATGACTCCAGGTCCTTCCTGCAAATATTTCCTCTGATGTGACGATGATGATGAAGATGATGATTTTTTTTCAAATGGGAGGGCAGAGGTAGCTAGAGAGCTACACGGTGTGTCGAATGACAAATGACACATCAGCTTTGACATTTAGTAATTAATATTTAATATTTATTAAACAGGAGATCATTTACTGTGACGGGACACAGGAAATACAAATACTTGACACTGGCTGCTAATTTATCTGCTAAGTTGAAAGCTCGGTCTATTTTGATAAATACATTCTTATCTTTACCCATTGGCCGTATGCAAACTGTTTCAGGTTATTTTAGCCTGATACTTCAAAAAGTAGAAGCAATCGGTAATCATTCAGATCGAGATTCATTACCCAGACTCCCCATGCATCTCCAAAATAACCGATGATTTTTCGAAACATGCCTTGATCACCTATTATCTCTTATTTGTGTTATGAGAGGAGGACGGCAATCAATCTCAAATTTAGCCCAAACAACCTCCTATAGTAGACACAGAGAGAACTACTGTAAACTTTCCAACTCGCTTGGGGACATGAAAGACCGAAGGAGTGGAAATTTTTTTTTGGCTCAATGCATATCCGTATATTTTCGTTTGCAGTGTCAGGAGACTTCTATGTACTTTTTTAGTGTGTATAGTTAGTGTGTGATAGTGTTTAAGAAATTAGAAATGTGAAAAGTCACGGTGGCTTATGCAAGTAGGAATGTCAACATCCGTACACAAACATTAATGGATCTTTTCTCTCGTATTTATAATATGTATTTTGAGATTTTTTTGAGACCGAGTCAGAAGCTGAGGGAGAAAAGAGTTGCTTCCCTACTCTCTTGCATAATTCTAGTTCTTGGTCTTGTTTTAAAATTAGCTTTGGTAGTTAGTCCACTTCTGTTCATCCTTTTTGCTTCATTTGCTCCCCTTGTCTCATCCCGTGAGAGTTAATAGTATGTGAGAATTGTGAGCGTTCTGAGATGTAGGGCTGGGACTATATTTTCTTCCATGTGGGATGAGGTGGAACGGGAGATGGAGAGAGTACAAACGGGCATTTTATTTCAACTGGGACAGGTTAAAGGGTTTCACTTAATTATCTTCAAGATGAGGATGACTTTAATGCTCTGACATTTAGGCTGAAACTTTGAATAAATTAGTATCATTGTGTGTGGGGTTTTGCACACCGTAAGCTACATCTTCATCGTGTTTTTCTTTAGTTTCTAATTGGAGTTAAATACACTTGAAATTCTAATTTTGAATCATTTGGATATTTTTTTTCGTATTGTCACTTTAGGCTGAGCTGAAAATAGTGGCTGTGGGTTTATAACTACTTGTTCATTGCTTCCACTGAATTGATTCATAGAGGGTTGGAAACTCGAGGAATTCTTGGAACGCCTATAGATTGTTGAATTGGCTATATACTTTTTATTTTTAACTGCATTCTTGTGGGTAATTTAATTTTAATTCACAAGAGACTCAGTGGTTCGTAGCGTTGCGTTTTCAAATTACACTTGTGTTTCTCCTTTGGCTTCAGACTAAAAGATTAACTAATCGAATTCCACCACCGAAAAAGCATTACATAGTTACTATATAGGATTAAAAGTCCGTGACTAATTTGATTTTAATTTAATTTTCTTTCTTGTAATAGCCAAGACGTTTTATTTGGAGCAAAAATATTAAAGGTTCGATGAGCATTGTCCTATTTGAGTCATGTTTAATTTGTGTAAACAGAATTAGTTTTAACTTTTCAGATCCGTGAGTATTTGTTTAATTTCAACTATCCATTTAAAATCCAATTCAATTGTTTGGCATAAGCTATTTTCCCCATTAATCCTTTATAGATATACAGGTTTAAAAGTTCAATCGACTATATATTTTTACACACTAAATTAACTGAGAGTCACTGAGACATGGGTATTTATGAATTTCCCATCAAGTTTGATATTATGAATTTAAAAATACGATCAGTCTGTTCGAAAAAAATTACCCGTCAGTCAAACCAGTTCCAGCCATCAGTATCAAATAAGTTTTTTAATCGTAGATGATAAACTTCAACGAATATGTAGTCACTCTACTGAATGATACTTCAAACTCTATAAATAAATTACTTTTGTTTACATTCTCAGACTATTAATGAAAAAAGCGAGTGTAACATTCATAACTACAGTTTTCCGTGAATATAAATACATATGCCCCGTGTATTACACCCGCATGACCTCTTCGTCCTTTAGCTACCATGTACTTAGAGAAACGTTAACTTTCCCCATGTTTTATTTTTCAATTACATATTCTTGGAAAGCTAATACACGGACGATATCTATATAGCTTGGAGGAGAAGGACATAAAAGTTTACGGACGTGAATGAGTAAACGATTGAGGAAGAACATGCAAACATGGCATAAAGGGGTGTAGGAAAGCCGTTGAGTGTGCTCAGTTTTTTTCTCCACCCGACACAACTAAAACTAGCTCAAGTAATAATTATTTGTCTGCGTCTGCAATCTAGTACAACCGATTTTTCTTAAAGAATGGAACCCTTCATGTTTCCACATTTATATAATATCCTAAATAATAACCTATACTACTCGGAGAGTAGAAATCACTCTGAGACGCTTGATATTATTATTAACATTATGCAGCAAGATAATATGCATTATAATAATAGTAACAGCAACATACATGTCTCTACACCATGCACACTCACTTTCTTTTCATTCTAAATGAAATCCCTTGGATTTTCTCAATCCATTGTTAGTATTATTGCATATGAATGTAAAAGAGCGTGAGCAAATTACAGAGACAGCACCACAGAAATAATATGCAAGAGTAACAATTGACTCCAAGACAAGGAAAAAGTGTTTTAGTACAGTTGGTAATGTTGATGGTGGCGGTGGTGCACTCAACGGCTTTATTATTCAGATTCATTATTCAAAACGCAAAGTTGGAAAGAGTGTCGGCCCTCTATTTACACTGGCTTACTTAACTTACTTTCTTGAGAGGAGAGGAGATTTTTTTAAGCTTCGTAGAGCTAACTTATTATAAGTCCCTGGAATAAATACGATCCTTTGTAAAATGTAAGTCATGCAAGTATTAGGGAGCTCTGAATTATAGATTTTTTCAAATAAAGGACTTTTCTGAGTTTTTATGCATTTGACGAATCTTTTTTCACCTTGTCCAGAGTTGACTTGCGTCTCGTAGGTCTGATTACTGATACTGGTGACTGAATCGACTGGAGCATTGAGATTGGGCGAGTTTACTAGTGAAGGTAGTGGTGGCAGTGTATTAAATAAATGTTGCATAGTGCATGATAAAAGGGTTATTGAAGATCATTATGGTAATTTTACTCAATTTTCTGCTCCTATTCTCCCTTTTTAATGCTGTAGGATTTACTTTTACGAGGAAAAAGTTCAAAGCTGATACTCGGCTCTTATTCGTAGTCATTAGTCAATGGTTCGGTGGATGTTTGAGGTCGAGCCAAGCTGACTGTTTAGTATTCCTTTTTCCGGAGATCTTATTTCTGAAAATCCAGCTAGAGTTGCGTAAACACGATAGATTTTAGCAAGATATTAATACTGGAGCAACGGTCCTTCCTAATATTCCGAAAAGCGGGGCATCTCAATTAAAACAAAATCTAGGTTGAATGTCACATACAGGCTGAATATTGACTGAAACACTTAATCATTAAGTAAACACGAAACTTTGAACCATTGGGTTTTAAATTTTGCTGGATCAAAACAGTTGAATATTTAATGAACACTAATTACAAACTTCAAATCTAATGATTACTTGGGCCAATAATTACGTACTTGTTATGTTAATGAAGTGCGGAAAAAAGTTACAACCTTGTCACTAAATATCGCAGATAATATTTCGCTGGTTTCCCTAATGGGTAAGTTATGAATTTCAGCCTTAGTATTAACATCGTAAGCAATTACTACTAGAATATTTTAATAAGAAAATTATTCCCATGAATATTTTAATAAAGTGTCAATATGCGACGACGAAGCGCTCTCACTCACAGACTCACAGTCTCCAAAACTTGGCAAAGTTAGCAATTTCCATTTCCCTACATTTAAAGAAAAACAAGAGAAAGAGACAGACGATGATAGTATGGGACAATAAAGATTGAGAGATAACCGACATTCGAGAAAACTATAAAAAGCATTTAACAATTGAATTGGGTGGATTGCAGTTTCGGAGAATGATTTCTCAGACTCCGTGGGTACATAAAAGTTTACATTTCATGGGTGACGGCTTTGGTGTTTTCTTTGGCACTTTGGTTACTTAGCAAAAATCACAGTCAAGAGGAAGTTGACTTTACTTTAGAGGGAACAATCGGGTATTATCAGGCTTAAGATGCTCTAAGACTTCCAATGCTATTGGTATTTGGTACATAATTGCTAACCAAGTGTTGATATCAAAACAATTACTTTTTTCTTTGGATTATTTGAATCGAACATGAAATTCGAGTGAATCATGGAGCCGAGTGCGGACAAGGTTCTAAACTACACAATCAACAATATGGCATTTCCTTAGCCTTTTTTGAATGGCAAGAAAGCGTGTTCCGAGTAATTAAAAATAATGTAAATCTACAAACTGAAGTTTAGACACTTGGCTACTCATTAACGGTTTCCCCCGCCCTAGACCACTAGACAGTTAGGTATACATAATTCAAGGATTGACAGCACCAGCCATAGCTAGGCTTTGCCAAAAGATACAAATTTATTAATGTTAGTAATGCCCCTGTATATTTATTACACCATGTTACTCTCGCTAATGTTCCTTAAGACACTTATACATTCAAAGTTGCAGGCTAAAGAGAAGTAAATAAATTAGTTGGGTGAGGTGGGCTATAAATATATCATTTCCCTCCAGTTTATTTTGATCTTTGCTTGTTGATATTTATTATTATTAGGAATTAGGACTAATATTTTCTATCGGAGGCTTCTCAACATCAGACAGCCGTGAAATGAAGTGTTCGTTTCATGGGCTGTGGACATTTAATATCAAAACTGACTTGGGGTACAAACGTACGAGTTCCACGCAATTTTTTAAGCAGATCGGGAACAAGGTCTTGGGCGTTTTTACTGTTTATTTTGATTATTTTCTATGGAATAGAGTTTGGTAGGTAGTGAAAAGTATCTCACGCATTTATTTTTCTGCGCTAAATCCGATCAGGCATAATTGTACAGAAATTTATCATATTAAAAATCAATCATTAATCTCATATGGTGTTGGAGGCGAAATCTGTTCAAGCGAGTGAAGTTTCGATTAGTCATGAGAGACTTATGAGTTTAAAAATAAGATTATGAGATTTAATGACACATTTAAAGCTGGAAAATACACTCAATATTTCAATGCTACATGTCCCGAGTTTATGAGTAAGATGATTAATATATTATCTTGTATCAACTTGTACATGTGTGGGAAAATGAGATTTCACCTCTATTCTTAAAACTTGCTAAATGTTGCCTTTAGAATATGCAGCCTGCAGGAAGACTTTACAATTTATTAAGAAGTTCTTTATTTACATACCAAGGGGTCTTTAAAGGATTAAAAAAACATTTCCCACACAATTACGCATTCTTTTTTAAACTTGATTGTTTATAAATGTCATCGTTATTCGAAGTGCGTACGTGGGTACAGTATGTAATGCATTAGTGGAGTGTTACACAAGGACCAGAATACTCTGTTAATGAGATGGGAACCGGCTACCTATCGCATCATAGTGAATTGTTTCAGTTGGATTGTTGGATGTAGACTTGAGCAGAACTCCAAGGTTGTCAACATACTTAAGGGCCATCGTATTTTTTATATTTAAAAAAGTGGTTCTTAAAGAATTTATAATGACCATTAATGTAGGTACGTACCTATTGGGAAAAATTATCCTTCTCTGTAGAGAGGAGGTGGTCAAAGCTCAAGACTCCTCTTTCAAATATAATTGAGATTCTGGCTAGGGACTCGCGAGTTGCGTGTAGGGACTGGGTAGCTTAATAGTCAATTAAGTACACCATTGCTGTTCCTCGAACACCGGAAAGGTGCCGAAAGATTTTTTGAGAAAACATGCGAAAACCTGAAAAGTTTTTTATACTGGAAGGTATGAAATTTCTCATGACCTTTACTATTGTGTATTTTGAATTGTAAAATTCTCAGTTCGCTTGACTAAACCAAAGTTACAATATCCTTTGGACTGTCTACTGAACAAACTTTAGCTAATACAATTACCCACCCCTCCAGTTTTATTAATACGACCTCAGGAAGGAAGTGGAACAAGTGAAATCCCATATTAGATTAAAGTTAATAATTAAAATACACCTGTACCAAGTTAGACCCTCAAGGGTAGTTTAACTTGGAAGTATCTAGAACATCCCTGCATTATTAATAATGCAGGCGAAACTTATCATTAAGTTTGACCCGTCAGTGCCCAGAGTGTCCACGATACAGAGGAAACCGGGTCCAAGCCCCCGTGGGATGTGATCCGTCTTTCATGTGCTTGTAAAGCTTATCAATTATGTTTCTCATTTTCTTTCAAAACTGTCAAGCTGGTACATGTAACTCAGCTGTGGAAAGTGTTTACTTGTACTTATCACTCCAACTTGGATTGGTCAAAATGTACCATTCTCACGTGCACGGGCTTCAGCATCCTGAGAATAGGAAAACAACAAACCCACTGAATACAGTTTCCCTTTTAACTATGAACTTAAGAAGGAACTGACGTTTCCGGGTATTTATTTCAAATTAAACGTGTCAGGGAGTGACAGGCCATCGCACATATACGATAGGGGAGACTGTCAACATTTCCATAGTGCCTAAGGTAATTGCATTTACGAAAGGTGTCAGACTGGGACTTAAGGAAATGTAGCATGGAAACTGGGAATCAAAATGCATTAAAATTTTAAACGATATTTTATATTCAGCTCTTATAAAGTCATAGATTCGTACATGCAAACAAAGGCACATGCTTCTAGCCTCCAACTCTCTTTTGTATTTATATTCACGTAAAAAGCATTATTATTTCTGAGCCAACTTGGAAATCATTACTCCTGTTGTGACTACTGCTGAGGGATGGGGGACAATAGAATAGGAAAGCTAATATTTAATTCAGACAGCCGTTAGCTCGAATTGAACCCAGTAATAAGTTTCATGTACTTGCAACTTGTGTAGTTGTGTAGGGGCATGGGATTGCAATTGAAGAAACCCGTATCCCAGCTCTAAAACATATGCTGCGTGTTTTGCAATATTCTGATATGCAAAATCCATTAGGATCGTAGTGCACCTTTCCCTTGGAGAGGAGCAATTTCAACATTCATTCACCATAAAGCTAGTGCATCATCTGGTAAACGGAGCGAAGGAGACTTAATTTGAAGACCATTAAAAGCATAGGAAGCAATGATGGGCCTAAATCATCAGAAATAAAGAACAGAAACCTCCTGGCCACTACTTACGACCCTTGTCTGTCTTTGAAGTAAAGAAAATATGTAGCATTAAAGTGAAAAATTCAAGACATTACATTATGCACACGTTATGTGTTATTGTTTTACATGGACCTCGGGTAGCGTCGAGGGTTTTCTGTGTATCATCTGGTGTATCGGATATGGATAGTAGGATACAAATTGATTGCACATGCAAGCCTGGAAACATGTGTTCTCAATTCTCACAAGATTGACATAGTCGGTACTCTCTCTGTAGTCGTAAAGGGAGTACAATGACATTAAATTACAATGACAATAACTATAATCTATTAGTTCTAGCACTTCTAGCTACACTCAAAGAGGTACACCAGTAAAAACTACAATCTACAACTCTTATCTACTAGAAAGTTGCAGGAAGAAATCGCTAATTGAATTCATCCATAATATTAGGAAAGGATATAGTAATAGTCTATTATGTTCGTCAATATTAATGACAATAACCTAATTCCTCACAATTCATAGCAAAACTGATGTCACAAATAAGAGAAAGATAAGAAAAGAAAGATCACTTTTATCACGGTAGTAAAGCAGTATCACGAAATCATGCCTCAATCATACATCACACATCACGTGTACATTATTTAAAAACGTTGGTCAGTAATAAAGGGCTCATTTAATATAAATATCTAAACACCTTACAAAAACAACTGTTTGAGAAAGAAGAGTCCGTCAAAACCAAATTAAATGAATATATGTCAATTATATATGCAGATTGTTCTCGTTGAGTTGTGTTGTTCACACTTTGTATATTATGTATGAGGTTGTGTAATTTGTTGGTGAATGAGTATGGTCATTTATATAAAAGTTAGGTCGGCTAAAATATATGCGTAACTTACCCGAGAATAGAATTTTGAAATATTTCCAAAGTCAAGTGATTCCTCCCTCTAAATACTGAAAGACATTACCTCATGTCATAACATGCTAATGCTGATATTATTCCTGGGCATAAAGTGAACCCTTCCAGTCCACAAGGGCTCTTTCATAAATAATGTTAGTCTAATATAGTTAGACAAGGGGTAATAGAGGGCTTCCAAGGAAAGTCAGGACAGTGTCTTTTAGTTCTCCGTTTGGGGTTTAAAATTTACATTATTGAATTGATAAAGAAGGTCGAGTCGAGTTAGTTGGTTAGGTAGATTGTTTGCAGACAGAAGAGAGTAGTTGTGTTGGGTAATACACTTTGTATTAATATACGAAGATACGAACTGCTCTAGATAATAATAATAGTAATGATGATGGGTTGGTTCCTTCCTCGTCCCTCCAACGTCTAAGCTCCAGATGGATCGTTCTTATTATTTTTATGATGGAAACTTATGGGTCTGAAATGCGAGAGAGGAATTTTTAATAAGTAAAGCCAAGGGAAAGTCTTTTTTATGTCTTAGCCTCCTTGTTTGTCGGATGGGGCTGAGATATATAAGATATATACGACATGTCGACAGCCATTCATCATCATCATTCCTAAGCTTAATGGGACTTTGTTTGCTGCTCAAGTTTGAAAAAATTTCTTATATATAAACCCTTAAGGAAGAGGCCTTTTGGAATTTTAAATGTAGGTTTATGGTAGTAGCAGTGACTAAGGAAATAATAAAAGTGCATACTGTATTCATGTAAGAAAAACTTGTCGATGTAGGTTCTGATTAAAAATTGTTGCTGTTTTATTATTACAGGAGAAATCTCAGGAAACGAAGAAGAGGACGGAGATCTGGCCGGAGCAGTGGCATCCCTAACACGAAGTCTTAGTTCTAGCCAGAACCACAGTCCAGCCCGAGGTCACTCAGACAAGACACTCCACAACAACTCATCAGCAGTGATGACCAAAGGGTCAAACTCATCCTCTTCCCTCCATAACTCTTCCAACAGTCTCTCCAATAGCGTGCTACCTAACGGAGAAATGTCATCTCCCAAGAAGCACGGTAACAGTAACAGTACCACTACGTTGGTGAATGGTGACAGCAGTAACAGAAACGGTGATACGGGGTCAATTTCTTCCGGTCAATCTTCCTCAGGGACTGCACACAGTCCCCATAACAATGGTGGAGGTGGCGGAGGGGGACCTCCAACCAATGGGTACAATGGCCAAGGAAATTACCACCATCATCATAACAATCATCATTACGACTCACCCTCAAGTCATTATGACCGATACCACTACCACAAAGACAATTACCGACCCCCTTCCTACTACAATAATGGTAGCTATGACCGCTCTGACCGGGGCGGTTATCATGGAGGAGGTCAACATCAGAAGGAGTATCATGGAGGATATCAAGGCTATCACAGTAATTACTACAGGAATAATTACAACGGCTATAGGAACACTCATTACACTAATCCCCCTGCGACCAACGGCCCATCAACTAATACGAATGGGACGGCAGTGACTAGTGGGGCTAGTGCGGGCTCGGAGGGGTACACTCCTGGTGGATCCGATTATCAATACCCGCATCCTTCAAGATCATACGGAGCTGGGAGGTTTAGAAGGTCGAGGTCTTATCCTGCAAATAATTATTATTATGCCAATGGATCCTCTCATTCTGGAGGTGCTGCCAATAATTGTGACAATACCAACAAGCCTTCTTACAATCAAGGTAAAAGACCTTTTTATACACTTTTATATTTACAGGAAATTATCCCAATCCCAATCATTAAAACTTTAGGAAAATTACACCCACATCCAAACAGCACTAACCCATTTCTTGCATTTCCATTGAAATTGTTACCCCAGTACTTCTTTACTTAATCCATTCAGTAAGATTTATTGGCCTAACATGCCCAAGGATACCAGCTTAGTCACTTGATAAAAGGGAAATTGGAAGAATTCCATTAACATTTAATACATTCTCCATCTACATTGGTATTTTGTTGCTTTGTTACTTGCACTGTATACAGCATCCAGCTATCAAACTTTTTACAAGAAAAAAGTATATAGAGTTGACTACACATCTTCAAAAGCACAAGGAAGGAGACTATAGAAAGTAGATAAATGTGTCTAAACACTCTAACAAAGTACAAGGAAATATAAAAAAGCAAGTATTTAAATTACATTTTACATCTTTTCCTTGTTTTCCTTCTGTTTCTAAAAGTGGATTCAAGCGTAATAAGAGTAGAGGCCTCGGGTATAACCGTATCAGTTGAAGTAGTAGAATATCAAGGGAAGCTAACTGATAAGTTCAAAATGTTGAACTACACACTCGTTTATACTGGGTAGTCTAGGAAAAATGGGATTTAACAAGACAATAATTTTCCTAGAGGTTGACATAACTCATGGCAAGAGCGTATACACAGGGTCTGAAAGTCTGAACCAATTTGTGCGGATATTGAATACGAAATTTATACAACGTATAACGTTTATGTCGAGTGTCGACACTGTAGTCAATACTCACAGCAGCACGGCCAAAAACTTGAAGGATACATGAATCGGCTTTTCGGGGCTTCATTTGGGATTTTAGACCATGGAATTGTGTCTCAGAATTCGAGCCCTAAATCACTTTCTCCCCGTCAGGTATTTAAAGGGGGAAAAGTCTTGTCTCTTTAGTACAGTTAAAGCTGAGACCTTTCGAACCCTAACTGACAGTATCCACACTTGCAAGGACAAGTATTTCATAGTATAGCGGATGATAGTAGAAGTAGTAGCACATTGTAGTTATATAGATAGAGAAAACGTGCTTATTTTATTAAGGCTAATGGTTCCTCGGTAGTGGCGGTGGTGGTATTGGATGATATTATGGCATGGGGATGTTAAGGATAATGGCATTACTTATCCCAAGCCTGAGATTTATTGAGATTTCTCTACAAGGATTCTCTTTCAGTGGCAGGTTGGATTTGCAAAGATTAGGATTTTAAACAGGCTGGGATTCTAGCTTGGAGATACGTTGTTAAACTCATAGGAGCTTCTTGATTTAAAAAAGAAAGAAAATTGGTCCGGAATTCCGTAAGTCATCAGGTTGTCATTCTCTCCTTTTTTGACCTCTCCTGACATTAATGAAATGCTGAAATGTGCGACTGCCACGAGCTCTGATTATTAATGGGAAAGATAGGGAACTGTATTTTTTTTACTGTGTAATGCTGACAATGAGAAACACTTATCTTCTGAATAGTTATTTATCTACATTTTCAATTAACGGGTGTGAAAAATTAGATTTTTAATTTGGGAAATAGTCATATTATAAATGTAAGATGATGCATCAATTATGGATGCATCATCCAGGACTAATAGGAAACTAGGAGAAGTTACGAGATCTTTGCTTTAAGAAGATATAAATTACTAGGGGCTGACAGACCCGTCGAGCGGGCCACACATTAATAAAATTTAAATCATTTGGCAAGCGCGTTAGAACCAATTTTATAAAACCCCCC